>JADHYT010000331.1:0-24518 GCA_027604725.1 Entophlyctis luteolus
ACGGCAGGATTTGAACCTACGCTCCCAGAGGGAATTGCATTTCGAGTGCAACGCCTTAACCGCTCGGCCACGTTGTCCATTGATCACTTAGTTAGACAAACATAATGATGTTATGCCGTAATTAGGGGTAACAGCAAACTGTACCAGTTCAAGATTGGAGACTCCGACAATGCGTGCTGGAGCAGTTCAGATATCACTGAATTTATTGAATAGCTTCCTGCATTAAAAATACGAGAGGGGAATTTTATTATCCAGAAAAGTACGGGTGGTTTCGGCAAGAATTTACTTCAAATTTCTTGCGATTTTTGAAATTTCAAAGATTGCCTCGAAGTCTGCCGAACCCGCCTCTTCGCACAGTTTCCTGAACATCCCAGTTATCAGCGGAGTTTTGCTGTTTCCAGAGTCCGGCGTAAGGCAAAGCAACTCATACGGCGTCCCGTGCTCGACCAGTTTTCCATGGTCAAAAACAAAAATTCTGTCACTAGAAAACCCGAAGAGTTGGTCTTTTCTGGTATTATTGAATTATCTTACTAATCCGCAACGCTTCTGAGTCTATGTGCTATGCATAATATCGTGTTGTTCCAGAATTTGTCCCGAATCGTTGCTTGTATTTTAGAGTCCGTTGGCCCATCAATTGAGGCAGTTGCTTCATCCAATATTACAATTTTGTTTTTCCTGCAGTTGTGTAAGACAATTTTTCGAATTGATAACAGAAAAATATTACCTGAGCAAGGCTCGAGCCATGCACAATAGTTGTCTCTGTCCCTGTGAGAAATTCTGCCCATTTTCCGAAATCTGCTCATCCAGGGCGATCAAATCTTGCGCAGTATTTTCTGCCAGTGAAATTATTGGGCTGGACATACGCCGTGATTTTAGAGAGTCAATGAAATGCGATTCTTTTAACGCAGTCCATATTTCACCGTCACTAAATTCGTCCAATGGGTCCAAATTGGACCGAAGAGTACCTTTGAGAAAACTGAGATAATTTCAAAATCAGCAATTTACCTTCAAACAAAACCGGATCTTGCGGAATTATTGTGAGCTTGGAACGCAGGTCTTGAAGCCCCATTTTTGAAATGTCCAACCCATCAATCAAAATTGTTCCTTCATAGAAAGGCAAAATCCTAAAAAATGCTGAGGAAAGCGTGGACTTCCCGGCTCCAGTTCTTCCAACAATTCCAATTTTTTCACCCGAAAGTACTTTGAAATTCACATTTGTCAACGATAGTTTCTGACCAAGGGAATATTTGACGCACAAATTTCGAGCCTCTATTTGACCATTGTTTGGCCACTTTTTTCGCATCAGAAAGTATTGTAAACTTCATTAATCTTACATTTCCTGGTACGCTGAATTCTGGGACTACCTTCGGAGGTTCCTGCTCAATTTCCGCGTACTCCACACATCTCTCCACACTATCCATTGACATTTCTAACTCAGCGTGCATGCGTACTATCCATACTATCGATTCGCTGAATTTTCCAGAATACAATAAAATGATTCCTGCCCAGCCATTTGTTATATGAGAACGGGCGAAAATAACTGTAAGTCCGGCGAAGAGCACAACCATCGAGCTGATCATATCTGTTCGTATCGTGAGCCATCGATTCGCTGCCCAAAGCGTGTAAAAAAATCGATGATTGTTGTCAATCTTCTGATTGCATTTTATGAAAAGGTTTGTGGATTGGGAAAATCTGAACTTCTTTTAGTTTCTGATGCTCTGAAAAGCAACACTCAACGCTCTGATAGTAATTATTCCAGTTAAAGTTTCAGAAAACTGATTGTAAATGGGCGATCGTGAAACAGATTCAAGACGTTTGAGTTCTCGTGAAGCTTTCAAATAGAGCTTTCCAATCCTTAGCACAATTATACCTGTCAATAAGGACTCAACAGACAGCACATTCATTGACTGCTTACCTATTGGGATGGCAGCTAGTAAAAAATACCATGATCCTGCGGAAACAACCGCAATAACAGTGGCTCCCATGAATAATCTACTTAAAAACCATCTCAAAGCTACCATCACTCCCTGGTCAATCACATTGATGTCTCTAGACATTCGATTGAGGATTCTACCAATTGGAGTAACTTCAAAAAATCTGAGTGGCGCCCCCAGTATTGCACTTATAACTTCGTCATGAATGCATCTTGATGCTTCGTTCGAAACAATAGTTGAAAAAAATGTATTGAGAACATTTGCACATAAAATTCCAACTCCGAAGAGACCATCTGGTGCGGTGGTTAAAATCGTTTAAAAGACACAGTCCTACATATGAAAATGTAAAAGCTTATAGATTCTCCATTTGTTGAGTTGTTACTCAGAGGAAACACCAGAAAATTAAGACAGAGCCGTAGATGGTCTATTTTTGAGATATGATCAATCAAGACTGTTGTGGATTTTACCTGAGCCATTCTGGGATTCACTCCATCTCTTCAGCCAAAAATCATTTCCCAGCTGAGCCAATATAACCAGCCAAAAGGTGCCAATGAAGAAGATGGCGCGTTTATAGCCTCCAGCGGCTTTCAGGTACATTTTGTAAATTTTCAAATCAACGTCACCGGAACCTTTCCTTTCAGCTTCAACATACTTGTTTGAAGAAATTGAAGTTTCGGAGCTACTTTGAAGAGACACACTTTCTCCTGAATGATGCCCTTGAATACTGTTGTCTTCGCTATTACGTGATTTCAATGGATCCATCGTGATGCTGCGAAATTCGGGCTCATTCAGAAATCTCATCAACTCTGCAGGTGATCCTTGAAAAACAATTTCCCCCGCAGACAGCATTACAGAAAAGTCAGAGACAGGCAGAATTGAGGATAGAGCATGTGTTACGAGTATTACGGTTCTGTGTTTCAGCAGTGGCCCGCGTATCGCATGTGCGATGAGATGCCTTGCAGTCGACGCATCGACTGCCGACAGAGGATCATCGAGTAATAGGAATGGTGCGTCACAATATAGAGCACGAGCAACTCCTATTCTCGCTTTTTGTCCCCCGCTCAGATTAACACCTTTTTCACCGATTTCCGCCAAGTCACCGCCGTCGAACTGCTTCAAATCACGTACAAGCGCAGCGGCCTCAATCGCACGCGAATATCGCACCGCATCGAAAGGCGCACCCATCAGTATGTTGTCGCGAACAGTCGCGTTCATTAGCCATGGTTCTTGCGCCGCGTAGGCAATCCTGCGGCCCCCGGTCCCGTCGCGGACAGTCATTTCGCCAGAGATGCAATTCAGTTCGCCGAGAATCGCAAGGCACAAACTCGTTTTTCCTGACCCTGTTGCCCCGCAGATCACGTTCAAACCGCCCACTTGAAGGTGCAACGATAGGTTTCTCAAAACTGGCGAAACAGGGCTTGACGCAGATTGTGAATGGAATGAGAATGATGCATTTCTAAACATTATGCACGGAGACTTAGGGCTCTTAAGCTGCTTTGATTCAATTGTGGAACTGCCAATTTCGGCCTCGGTCAAAAACTTTTGAATGCGGTTGATCGAGACTCGAGCTTGAAAGAAAAGCATCAACTCGTTTGGTATGCGTGAAATTATGTCCATAAACTGCTGCACGAGGTACAATCCAGTAAATGCGTCAGCTGGATTTATTGCCCCTGATGGAGACAAGTGGCTATGCACTGAAAAAATGATAAAAGATACCAGAAGACCGGAAAACATCGAAACAGAGTTTAGAAGGAGCTGAAACATCGATACTTTGAAAAGCTTTTTCAATTCGATCTCACGAAGATTTTTGATTTTTTCGTGGAATTGATTTTCCCATGCCAAATCTACTTGCGCGTGAGAATGAGAGAATCAAATTGCACTTACATTTTATAATTTTTATTCCGTGCAACAGCTCGTTCGTTCTGGTGATGCGATGGTCAGTGGCTTTGGAGAAGTCCTCTTGGGCTCTTTTCAGCCATTTGGCAACTTGAACATTTGCAGGGCCAAGCACCAGCATGGCTGACAAGCCGCACATTGTAGGAGTCATGCCCATAACATTAGAAAGAGACAATATGCTAATTAGTAGGAACATTGGGAAAGCTAGTAGGAGATTATAAATATATGACATATATTCTCGGATCTTTTCGACATCAACTGACATTAACGAAACAATTTTTCCCTGAATCATATTCTGTAAGTGAACGAATGTAGAGTCACACGTACTGTAGTGGAGACACTCCCGTCGGAGTCACCTTGAGCAGCTTCTGGTGACTGCCCGGTTACAGAAACTCGGCGCAAGCATTTTGCGTAAATTTCTGCTAACAAAATAGACCGCGCATGGGAACCTTGCCGTCTCCCAACAAAAAACTGTTGGCCCAGAAGAATCGACAGGAGAAAACTGCAAACAAAGTTGCTCGTTACATAAATCAACGGCGAAATGAGTGCGACTGGTGTTGCGTTTGCAGGTAAATCATGAAGAGATTTCAGAATTAGATTCATAAACCTACAAATCACGGTTAATTCGATGATACGGAATGACTCACTGACATAGGATTGGAAAATTGCAATATTACGGTAAAAAAAGCAATGAACAGCTGCAAGGTGATTGTTGGTGCAAGCGTTTGAGCCAGTGGCGTGACCAACGCAGAGTTTCCCACTCCCAATTGCCAAACCGTGGCTTTTCCTCGTTTGCCAAATTTGGAGAATATGTAACGCGTCAATACGTTCTCCGTAACATCACAGCTTCTGATTTTCCAAACGTCTACTTCCTCCAGAGTTTTTTTCACGGCCAAGTGAGCCAACGGAGTCAACCATGAGAAAGTCAAGTGAGAAAACCAGTTTGAATGGATTTCGAACGTAATCTGTCGACAATATTGAGCTACTGATATCTTTCTGGACGACTTAAAAACCTTGTCTTCCAGCTTCAATTGTTGTAAAACCGAAATTCTTTTGTTACTGTCGAAAATTCGTCTTAAAACGACCATTAAAAGTATCAAAACCGATATTGCAAGCTGAATGCAGGTGTATATTGTAACTTTTTGTGCTCTCAGTTGTATATTAAGACCTTCGGCCGAAATACGCGAAATTATGAAAATGGCCACTGTGAAAAATGAATTTGGACCTGCAATGTCGTGCACTGACGCAGAAATAATGGTGGACACGAGCATAACTCCCTTAATAACTTAAGCCACAGATAAGTTTTGGAAGCTTCACTCACAGTTGTAAACATCCACAGAAACTTCTCTGACACAGCCGAATTCTGTGGCAGAAAATGATCCGTTACAAATAAAACAGAAACCCCGAGAACAGGAAGCCATCGAATCATTGGCCGTATATCAGAGTCAATGTTTAAAAAGGGATTGACATCACTGCAGTCAGAGTTTTCTGCTTTTGGCATCGGTTGACCCAGAAGAGGCGTGTTTTCGGAAGTTGTTTCCTCGTCATCAATAACCTCCTCGATTGCGTATCTGGTCCGGGAGATGTTGCGTGTCCGAGTGCCAGTTGATTTTATGCGTCCAAAAACCGTCCGTCGCCATCGCAAAAAGTCGCAAGATTGGAACACGACACTGAAGCAAATACCGACAAGCAGGGACCAAGACGAGACAGGGGACAAGACGCGAACTATTTCTGCAATCTCAATCTTAACTGGCAAGGGGAACGGAAGGGGAGGGTTCTGTGAATCCATTGTTCAGATATTTGTTTCTTCAAAGATGCAATTGTTGTGACATTGCGTTGCCACTTCCTCAATTTTGCAAAAAGCTCCCCAGAGTCGTCCGCAAGCCATTTTGGGCACATCTAGCCGCATCGACCGGCCGGTGTTTGCGCTGGGCCACGAGACGCCCCACAAGATCAGATTTGCATTCGGACCCTCTCCGGAATCGAACCCTAATTCGCCGTTACCCGTTAAACCCATGGTAGTCCTCCTCTATACTACCATCAAAAGGTGATAGAACAGAAATTTGAATGAACCATCGCCGACGTAAAGTCATGCGATTCGAAAAGTTACTATGAATCACCAAAGAACCCTGACTTGCAGTTCCATGGGAAAGCAGCACTGGCTTCGGACCACAATCGGCATTATTCAGCCAGATGCAACCGATGTCTGGTAGACGTACTTATTTTACTCAAACTTTTTCCTGACAAACTTCAAATATTGTTACGCAGATCGTCCTCGTACTGGCGATTCGCACTCTCTACAGCATCGTTCAGCGCCTGGTGCGCATGTTCTACGCTGCGGTTGTATTCGTTCTGCGCGTCGTCCAGCCTCTGCTGCAGACTGACTCGCTGGCTCACAGCGCTTTCAGCTGCATATCCCAGTCCCGACCCTCCGTGCAGCAGACCGCTGAGCAGGTTTGTGCCAGAAGACAACTTATACTGCTGCTCCTGGTAGTGAGCGTCTTTGATCTGGCGGTCGTGATCCACTTGCGCGTCGCGAATGGCTCGGGTGTGCTGGTTTCTGAAGAATTTTAAATTTTCTCAGAGACGCACGTGACTCAACTGTGCATCCTGGATTCTGCGAAGATAATAACGCCACGCATCCATAACCTCAATCTTTGATCCTGCGGGTGGCGCTTTCATCAAAGAGGGGATGGACTGAAATTTTTGTAGGATGAAGTCAACCGATCCGGCATCGAAGATACACCAACCTGAGACAACTCCAACGCGATAGCCACCGTTGGGTCGACAGTACCCACAGCTGGTTGCATGGGAATTCCAGAGTGATACTGATTTTGGGCATTTGCAGGAATAAACAATCGTCCCTGATTCTGTTGCTCGGGCGTCTGCAATGATGGTGCCTGTTGCGGCGGCGCATTCAGGTTGTAATAGGAATTGAGATCAGCGTTTCCCGCTGGGTCAGGTTGCCCGCCAGTCGGGCCAGCGAGAAATGGGGAAGATCCAGGCGGAGGACCTTCGGGAGCCGCGTAAGATGCTGGCGGAGGACCTGGAGGAGGAGCAAAAGCTGGGGGCTCCCACTGCGACTTCCCGGTTGCAGTATCTGGCGGAATGACGATCGGTTTGTGTCTAAAAATTGGGTTGAACTCAGACGTCCTTACCGACATAGAAGTTACGCTGATATTGAGAATTCCACTGTGCGATCCAGCCAGGTGGTAGCTGTGGTTGCTGCTGCGAATGCTGCGGACCGGGAGGTTGCTGTCCGTACGGTTGCGGCTGATAACCCTGCTGGCCGTATTGGTTCTGCGGTTGGACATACATCTGCTGCTGCTGTTGCGATCCATTTCCGCCTCCCAGTAGTCCGCCAATGGCGCCTTCAAGCTGAGCTCCGAGCGAACCAAATTTGGAAAAGTTCATCGGCAATTCGGGAGGGTTTTTTCTTGTTGTTTCCATCATCGCGAAAGTTAAAAATTTCTCTATCGACCAACAAAATTCTTGTGTTCACCAAAGAAACGAGGTATTAGCTGCATCGATTCTCTTAATTCATCTTGAAAATGGATGGCGTGGTGGTCGTCCGCACGTTTTTATTGTCATCCCAATTAAAGTCAAGAAAGAAAGACCGTTTGGCATTCTGGAATAACGTTCAATTATGCTATACTTTGATTCTCTCGGTAAGTGGCCGCACACGGCAAATTCATGCAATGCGATAGGCCTGCTGAAATCCTTACTCGCCGAAGGTCTCTAAAATATCTTTCCCGGAAGCGGCAGGTTGGCGATGGTATGCTTGGGGTTGGTGGCGCAATTCTTGCGGCGGAAAGATGGTTGGCTGAAAAAGATAGAGCAGAAACATAAGGAGGATGGATGGATGAGCGCTCTCGTGGGGAGGGGTTTGAGTTGTGCGGGGCCGGTCGGCGTTGGAGTCGGGCGCACGAGGTGATTCGGCGCTCGGCGGCGCCCGGAGTCGCGCGCAGTCGCTTGTGAAGAAATCGCGGGCACGGCGTCCAGCGGCGTCGAGAACAAAAACCACCGCGATGCGCCCGGCCTATCCCCCGCCGCAGCACGCGCAGGAGAGGCCCAACTACCCGCCGACTTCTAGAACACCTTCCGGCAACAGTAACATCCCGCCGCAGCAGCAGCCTATTTACCAGAACCCCGCATTCGCCTCACCGCGTCCCCAAGCCGGAAGCAACTTCATCATGGTCGACACGACCACTCCCCCGCCCGGTTTTTTCCCCCGTGTCCGCTCCCAGTCGCCCCAATCCATTACATATTCCGATAGCGAAGTTAGCGACGCCTCATTCTTTCAGCGACCACTGCCCGCCCACATCCGCATTCCTGCAAATCTGCCCACGCTACAGCAACCAAATCCACTAGCTCAGCCATCGGATTCGGCGCGTCCTCTGCGTCCCGCCACATCCTATGCCCTTATGAATCCATCTTCTGAGCGTACCAATCTGGGCCACACAAAGATCGTCATGTTGCTTCTGAGTGAAATGTGGATTGTGAATTTGGCTTTCATTATCGGCGGTACGTGGCTCAAGTCGTTCTATTTGGGAGATCTTCAACAGTATGATGATTACAATCTCTGGGGGATCTCATGCTACTGGAAGCTTGGTGAGTGTGTCTGAACATAGCGACTTTTTTAATTTCATATTCTGGGCAGGGCTGCTTTTCCCGCTTCCGTATACGCTCATCTGTTTCTTTGGTCTCACGTTGCCGTTCCGCACTCCCAAGTTCCTGGACTTCAGTGGCGAGAAGCGCCGACGGCTAGACAACTTGTACATTTTGACAGTCACGAAGGGTGATAACCGCGAGGTGACATAAATTTTCCTCTTCTTGGCTGATTTTTGAACCCGATAACACGACGTCTCGGTGCACTTATGTAGGCGGTGTACCGCGCATGGAACGCGCACAAGCACCTCGAAGGCCTTCACCCCGCCATTCGCATCCACGTGCTGACGGATGAACCTTACTTCTTTGAGGGCATCAACTGCTACACCTGCCCAAAGTCGTTCTCCACCACTTCCAGCAAATACAAAGCACGGGCTCTTGAGTGGTACCGACAGACTATGCGTTTTAGTGAGCATGACTGGGTCCTGCATTTGGATGAGGAATCCGTCATTGACGACGAATCTGTGAGGCGAATCTTGGACTTTATTCACTACGAAAAAGAATATCACTTTGGCCAAGGAATTATTCTGTACAATCAGTATAAGTATTGGAGCAACTGGATTTTCACAGTTGCTGATGCCCTGAGAGTTGGAGATGACGTGTCTCGTTTTCAGCTTCAGTGAGTGCTGCAATATCTCGTAGCTGTGTCCGTGATCTTCATTTACTCTGCCAGATACACCTACTTCCACCGTCCTGTCTTTGGTGCACACGGGTCTTTTCTGCTGACAAATGGGCTGGTTGAAAATGCGGTTACTTGGGACCTGGGATCTTTGACGGAAGACTATCAGTTTGCAATGAAGGCATGGGACCGTGGGTTCCGTTGTGGAAAGATATCCGGTATTGTTCGCGAGCAGAGTCCGTTGGATCTCGTCGGTTTTATGAAGCAACGCCGAAGATGGTACGTCGGCATCAGACGCTTGCCGAACTTTTTGCCGAAGATCTGGGCGTTCTTTTGGTCGCTGAGTATCATTTCACTATTTGCGTCCGTTGCTTCTATTGCTCTTGGTTTCGAATTTCACTTCGGCACTCCAAGATGGATGGCAGTTTTAATTGACTTCAACTTTATGAACTTTGTTTATCTTTATGTTCTTGGAATATTTTTGCAAGACTTGGACAAGGGCGTTAATCCGTTGATAATGATTCTTCGAATCCCATTGACTGTGGTTGTTCAGTTTATTGCGGTGGTCCTCGAAGGTAGATTGTTTTTTTCTCAATTTCAGTGCTCGGCCTCGTTTGACGTTTTCTCCTCTAGGCTTTTCCGTTATGTACGGAATTTTGTTTCCGCCGGCGGACTTCGATGTCATCAAAAAATAGAGATGTTGGCCTATGTTGCATTGAACAAATCAGACGCGGGCACTGGGGTGCGAAGCAATATTTTTTTTTCCCTTCCGCAATGTGCTTTGTTATTTTTTTCCGGTTAGTTGTGGTGTGAACCAAGATTATTGAAATTTCATGGAACCCATTTCCCGTCGTGGTATCAAAGAACTGCCAGGTCCACATGAAAGAATGGCAAAATGGCTGCCCATAAATGGTTGCATTGGTCGCCAGTAACGTGGTGAATATGAGGATTCTGTTTTCTGTTTACCAGTACGTGCACAATGGCACAGCGACCGTGAGCAAAAACCGTGTTGTACCATTTCTATGCTTCTAGATTCATGGAGTTGCCCACGAACCCAAGAATGCAATGTGATGTTCACAAAATCGTCTCCAAGTCTACGCAAGGCGCGAACTCAAGTTGCTGTATAACACTGAGTAAGTTTGTGAGTATCCATCACGTCCCAGAACGTAGAGGCATTTTGGTAGGGTAGGTGGTGTGAGACGACTTGAATATGACCGTAGTCCGCTACTCCTTTGGTTGTCCGGTGCTCCGTTTAACTTGCTTAGCTTCCGATGAACAGTGGATCAGCACAGCTCATAATCCCAATCGGGCAATATGCTTGTTGAGCAAACATCGCTTCATTTACAGTTCATACAAAATTTCGTTTGACAAACAATACCTCAGCCAGAGTTTGGGATAGTGCTTCATCAATCGTTTTCAAAAGCACAACGGCCCTTGGTCAACCGTAAGGAATATTTTGCAACGCATATAGAGTATGTGATAGCGCATGCTGAGACCAACACTGTTCATGATTGTAAGCGCGCATTCTGCAAAACCGGTGTCTAAAATGTGTTCAATGCCACAGTCGTGGAATCTTTTTCCGCGGGAGTCAAAACCCGGAAAGAAACCAGGCAATGTCCCATCGATGAAGTATCGATCATTGTGATCGATCCTTGAAGCAAAAACAAAATTTCGCGGCTCGTATCCCTTATCACAGCTTCTCCTTTGAACGAACTAGAGAAAGATCTCCTTGGCAAGTTGTTTGTTGTGGACTCGGTTGTTGAGTAACTTAGGCAGAAATCGCGAACACCTTTCGCCACAAAGATTAAGGATCGGACACAGATTACCCACATGAATGTGCTTGTATTGCTCGGGAGATGAGACATGCGGGGTTGGGCACTCGAAGTCAGTAGCCTTTTGAAAATAAATTCGTAATCCTACGGCCAAAATTGTTGTTTATTGATGCTCAGCCTTTGCTTGGCTTGCCCACATTCTTCGTCTTTGCCATGCGATACACTTCGATTGCCTTCGCACGCTCTTCTGCGAGCTGCTTCTGTTTTACCATCGGTAGGTGCTTGAGTTTTGTCTTTCGCCCAACTTTCCGTAGAGCAGCCGTCGTGTCCGGTTTAGCCTTCTCGTCGCGCTCCTCGACTTGCACCGGGTCGCCGCTATTTTGGCCCTCATCACTCATCTGCTGTTCCAGTACACGCCGCGCACCCGCACCTCCGCCGACTTTTTTTGGTACAACCGTGAACCGCGGTGGCGCGTCCACCTGCACCCCAAACGGAATCTGCTCTGCAATCGCAAATTCCTTCACCTCTTCTATGTCTCCGCGATTTTTCCCGTCTCGCCGCTGCTTTCGTTCACTTAGGCGCTGCTTTCGCTTGATCGCTGTTTTGGTTTGAGCCCGCGCCGCTTTATTCACCGACGCACGTATTTCGTTTTCAACGCGCTGGTTAAACTCGTATATCGATTCGTTGGGTTTGCGTTTTGGCAGTTGCGGTCGGGCTTTCTGTGATGTACCGTTTGCGCGATCGTGGTTCTTGGTGCTTAGTGGTAGCGATTGTGACGGCGATTCTAATTGTGACTGAGATTGTGAATGATTGGTCGAGGCGGTTCGTGGCTTGGCCATGCGCTGTTTCAGGTTCATAGCAATGCGGAATGCGCGCGGAAGCTTCTCAGACGCTAGATGTCTGGCGTCAACATGCGACGACGGGGGCGGCTGGTTGCAATTCGCGTCTGCAGGTTTGATGACCTGAGTCTGCGGCTTCTTGTACTTCTTGCCAATGCCCATGATTTCTTTTTTTTTTTTTTTTTTTGTTTTGTTTCTTTCTTTTTTTTCTTCGTTTGTCAGCATTTTGTTGGCGGGTCTGACACGGAGACGTACATAAAATCGCGTTGTCGTCCTCTCTTTTCGCTTTATCCAACCAATTCAATGCTCCGATGACGATGCCATTCGATCTGTCGCCGTCCCTCCGATCGTGCCCGGTGCTGGTGTGAGCGCTCATTAGCGCACCACTGGTCCGGGACCGGTCGTTGACCGGGCTTGCGGCGATGACAGAAAGCCCCTCCTTTCTAAGCACCTTGTTATCTGTAAGCGGGGGGCTGTTCGAACAATCTGAGGGCTGCATTCCTTTTCTCTGTTGGAGACTGGGCGGTTTTTCTTGTTCCTTGTTCCTTTGGCTCTTTTTGTCAATGTAAATATAATCCGCTGCAAAATCAAATGTTTTCCAACTTCAGAGTGACTTAAAACGTTTTTTGCCGTCTTTTTGGGATGGATTTTACGAGCGCAACATCCGTATGTGTGCTTATTTCAACAGTATCTCTTGCATTCTCTAGCCCGGGATTGACAGGTTAGGAACCCTTTGGACAACTCTACGGCGTACGCACTTCGCCCATGTCTTTCCAGTCAGACGATTATTTTCACTCGGTTTCGGCACCAACTTAGTTTCGGTTATACGTGTTCATTCTATTTCCGTCAGCAAAATTGCCGCACTGAAGTCATCAGTTGAACTCAAAGGACGAGTATAAATCTTCATTGTGCAGAATAATTTGTTTTCTTTTTGTTTCTGTTGAATAGTATTCAAAGAACTATGTTTTGATAATTTTGTGAAAACAGTTCAGTAATTGCAAGTCTTCAAAATCAAAGAGATCGGGTCACAGCAAAATGATGCTGTCAGATATTTTGCCAAGGATCTGGAAGGGGACGGCGGCTAGTGGACGACATCTTTGGGGCAGTGGCCCGTGTGCGGTGGCAGAAAATTCGGAAAATATATCGCTATAAATAGCGGCGCAATGAAGTGACTTTTCGCATTCGTTTCGCTCACTTTTATGCAAACACCACGCATTATTCTCTTTTTTTTCTTTCCTAGAAATCCGCGTTTTTCCAGTGAGACCCTCCGCCTTCCCCCCTTCTCCTCTGGCCATCTCTGCAGAGAATGCATCTTCAGCAGAAGCTTCTCTCAGCCTTGACCTGTGGTGTATTCGTTACGAGCCGCTGACGTGTTTTTTTAAAAAACTCAAGGTTGAACATGGGTAAAGAGAAGTTGCACGTGAACGTCGTCGTCATTGGACACGTCGACTCTGGAAAGTCCACCACCACCGGTCACCTCATCTACAAGTGTGGTGGAATTGACAAGCGTACCATCGAGAAGTTCGAAAAGGAAGCTGCAGAATCTGGAAAGGGTTCTTTCAAGTACGCTTGGGTCATGGACAAGCTTAAGGCTGAACGTGAACGTGGTATTACCATCGACATTGCCCTGTGGAAGGTGTGTTTTTTCCCTTTCGTTTTGGCTCGGCAAATGAAGCAGTTCTCTCCCAGTTCGAGACTCCTAAGTTCTACGTCACTGTCATTGATGCCCCGGGCCACCGAGACTTTATCAAGAACATGATCACAGGCACTTCCCAGGCCGACTGTGCCATTCTTATCATTGCCTCTGGTACTGGTGAATTCGAAGCTGGTATTTCAAAGGACGGTCAGACTCGTGAGCACGCCCTGCTTGCCTTCACCCTCGGTGTCAAGCAACTCATTGTTGCCATCAACAAGATGGACACCACCAAGTGGTCTGAGGACCGTTACAACGAAATTGTCAAGGAAGTCTCTGGCTTCATCAAGAAGGTTGGATACAACCCTAAGTCTGTTCCGTTCGTGCCTATCTCTGGATGGCACGGAGACAACATGCTTGAGGCATCCGAGAACATGCCGTGGTTCAAGGGATGGACCAAAGAGACCAAGGCTGGTTCGTCTACAGGAAAGACTCTCCTTCAAGCCATTGACTCCATCGAGCCCCCTACCCGCCCGACTGACAAACCTCTGCGTCTCCCGCTTCAGGATGTCTACAAGATTGGTGGTATCGGAACAGTCCCGGTTGGACGTGTTGAATCTGGTGTTATCAAGCCTGGTATGGTTGTGACATTTGCCCCTGTTGGTGTGTCCACCGAAGTCAAGTCTGTCGAAATGCACCACGAACAGCTTGCTGAAGGTCTTCCGGGTGACAATGTCGGATTCAACGTCAAGAACGTCTCCGTCAAGGACATTCGTCGTGGAAACGTTGCTTCTGACTCGAAGAACGACCCCGCGAAGGAGTCTGGATCTTTCACTGCACAGGTCATTGTGCTCAACCACCCTGGACAAATCGCTGCAGGGTACTCTCCGGTGTTGGATTGCCACACTGCCCACATTGCCTGCAAGTTCGCTGAGCTTCAGGAGAAGATCGACAGACGTACAAACAAGAAGATTGAGGACGCCCCGAAGTTTGTTAAGTCAGGTGACGTCGCTATCGTCAAGATGATCCCCACCAAGCCCATGTGCGTTGAGACATACCAAGAGTACCCTCCTCTTGGTCGTTTTGCCGTGCGTGACATGAGACAGACTGTTGCTGTTGGTGTTATCAAATCTGTTGAGAAGGTTGACAAGGCTGCAAAGGGTGGCAAGGCCGCTGGAAAGGCCGCTGGTAAGAAATAAGTGCAAGCCTGTTGGAGACTCGGCTTTCTTTAGTTGATATTCGGCTGATTTGTATTCTTTCTCTACCACAATTTTCAATGTTGGATTCTGGGTTTTTATTTCGAGCTTGTGTGTTGAAGATGGAAAATAAAGTCAACTCAGTTCCGTCAAAAAAAAAAAAAAATGTCGCGAAGAATTCTGAGGCCTCTTTTGATGCTTCTCCTTTTCGTTCTTACGTTTTCGTTGTTGCTGACTGTGTCTGAACGAGGTCTGTGTCAGTTAGTTTTTCTGAATTGATGATCTTCTAAGCATTCGAGTTCGATCCTGTTCAGTTCTTCAGAAGCCAGCACGGAGGGTTATCAATCGACAGTGATGAATACACACAAGACATTCCACAGATTATTCATCAGTCATGGAAAAATACATTGGTTCCAGCTGTTAGTTATTTGTCGTTTTGCGCCAAGGCGTCGTAAACAAGAAACAAAGGACAGGGGCTTTCATCTTTTATGCTCTCTTGGAAAAGACTCAATCCGTCATTCGCACATATCTTGTGGACAGACGCGGACAATTTGGCCTTAGTCTCACAACCTGAATATGCTTGGTTTCTTCCCACATACCTAGGATTCGACAACCCCATACAGCGGGCTGATTCAGCTCGTGTATTTTATATGCATAAATATGGTGGAGTGTATGTGGATCTTGACGTTTTGTGTTTGAAGGCCATACGTGAGTCTTTTTTGTGGTTTATTTCTTTCGTTCGTCTTTGACCTTCGGAGCGTTATTTGAACACGGCAACACGCAGAACCTTTGCTTGAAAACCGTCCGCTTGTCCTCGCAACAATGCGTACGCCGCCCAAACCGCTATTGTTCCGGTTCCGTCACCAATGGGACTACCAGCACGCGGTGCCCAACGCGTTCATGGCATCCCGACCGCGGCACGAGTTCTGGATGGTATGTGCGCGACGCATGGACGCGTATGCGCGTTCCCGGCAGCAAAAAACAGGCGACAATACCCCGTTCGTCTCTCCATCGACAGTTGAAGAGGCCACCGGTCCAGTTATGCTGTGGAACTGTTTGCGCGAGTATATTCGCGATAAGCGCATCGGCGAGAGCACCGTGGAGTCAAAACCTTGGGATGACATTCACTTGCTGGATGCAGGTTTAAGTCTTTTTCAAAGACCTGTTCCCTTTTTATCTTTCCTTCTATCTCGATTCGGGGGTGCTGGTTTTGACGTCATTTTTTGTTGGGGTCGCAGGTCTGGTATTCCCGTATTCATGGGCGCTGACTTCGCGTGCGACGAGTGCGGTATGCTCGGGGCGGAGTGCTAATTTTAATATGACGCGCTGTCTGGACGCGGTGGATCCTGACAGACGCGCGCACGCTGTGTCCTTTTGGGCGCATTCGTGGGAGTAAATTTCAATGAAATGCCGCCAAAAGGCGTCCATCATGACAACACCGCCAGCGCTCTTGCCTTCAACGGTTTCTGCATAACGTTACCTGCTGACGAGCTACGCGATAAGGTGTTGACCGCCATTGTGAAGGCTATCCTGCACTCTGGAGCAAACACTCCGCGAACTCCGCGTGAAATCACTACCATCATCATGCAGAACGGTTATGCCCATCTCGGTGGCCAGACCCCGCACGCGACTATCTCGTCCCGAATTTCCATGCACTTTAAGAGGTTCAATGAGAGCAAAGGTCGCCGCGTGCCGTTGCTGGGAAGGTCAGGTTCCAAAGTGTTGCCATTCACAACTGACCCCCATTGATATGCAGAGTTCTGAGCGAATCCAACAACAGGCGTATCAAATACTACGTGCTTCAGCTCCCATTTGTTCGTGATGATGATTGCTCCATCGTGATGCAGCCCGAAGAGCCAGCAAAGCTCGCGAGGTTAGGATTTGCGCCACCAACTGCCCACCAAACCCGACGCGGAAGCTCTGCATCCATTGACTTGAAAGATTCGCTCCTTCGAAAGCGGAGGAATGCTTCCGTGAGCAGTTCGCGAAAAAAAATCCGCCAAAAACTCACCAACCCTGAGTCGGATTCGGACTCGATTGATACGATCAGCAACTCTCCTGAAATCGCAACTGTTGAGGAACTGCATGTCGATGAAAGCCGATTCGATTGCGAACGGCTTTCACTTGGGCCCGAACCGCATATGGGTGAATACGTGGTAGAGGCCGAAAGTGTCACGAGCCGTCAGCGCGAAACTGCAAGCGACGTTGACGACGACTCATTAAGTTCTGAAGAAGAATCTTGGAATGAAGGACGTGAAACCGGCGAAGAGATATCGTCGCAGGCTGTGCCACCCCCGCAAATCCCGCACCAGACTTACACGTTTTCGCCCGTTTTTCAGCCCCATATATTTATCCGACCAAACACGACGTCACTCCCGCCGTTGTCGACCCTTCATCAGCAGTCTATTTCGCAATTGTCTCCTCTGCTGGTGTCCACTTCACCTGCATTAAACCATCAAACCCACAGCATTCCAACTATTGGTCCTGTGAATCGGATGTTGATACCCTCGCCTATTTTATTGCCTTCGCCTCGTACTTTGACTGTATTATCTCCGCAGCTGGGGTCCGGTGGCTCCTTGAGTAACATCCACCCTCTTGATCTCGGACCTGGCCTTTACGTTTCACAACATCCGAATAGTAACTTTGCACAAATACCCCATCAGCCAGTCATGGTTGCCAATAGCATAACAGTGAAGAATCCTGAATCCATCAGTGTCGGAGAGTTGGACGAGCTTTTGCATGAACACGATCAGTCCTACAAAATTACTTCGAAGTTGAAAAAAGCGAATGAAATGAGCCGTAATTCGCAAAGCCTTCGCTATGCGCGTAGAGGCACTGCCAGACAGCACAATCAAAATGAAAATGGGACGAAACGCGCCACAGGTGCCCATCGGGCTCCAATTGCATCCGGTGTACACAGACCCCATGAGAAACTCTCCAGGACTGTCGAGCTGATAAAGAGCCCGCCGAACGTATCCAAAGTAAAGCAGAATATTTCTTTGCGAAAGTGTCCCTTCGAGTTTATCTCCGTCAACTTGCACATCACATCTGACGCAACGAACACGACAGTCAGAGAGTCCGGTCGAATCGTTACGCTTTCAAGATTTACCAGGTTCCCGGCTGTGTATATTGCCTCACATTCGCTGAGCGCAATTGGCGATGACTTTAACTTGAAATTCCTCGGTTCCAAGTTGTGCCATTTGTCGGGCTGCGTCCGAGTCGGCGAAATTGCCCGTGCATTTCCAAATCTTTCTGCGAGTTCGACGGACTCCAGTACGAGGTTTACTGCCCCGTGGAGGAAATTTTGTGAGGTTTTGGTGCGTTTGTCTGCGAACAGCAATTTTCTATCTCAAGCCGAATCTCTGAATGATCCAAGAGGGAATAGTCGGACGATTCCGAACGGAAATTTTAATAGCGGGGAAGAGAGCTTTGCTATCCAGGTCGCTTTAGAGGAAGAAGATTTGATTGAATCATTTGCGACCTCTAGTTTGACAATTTTTTTGTTGAAAAATTCTGATACTTTTAGTTGCGATTGCAACGGAGTGTGGTACGAGCTATACTTGCGTTTTTCATCATCCGAATCTAGTTTTATTCAGGATTCCCCAAGAAACAGCAAGGTACCTCACAACAAAAGTTCTCAGCTTGCCCATAAAAGTATACGATTTGTTTTCCACCAATATCGGAAATTCGGTGAACAGCGGGAACGAGTCTTTGCGTTTCCGATCTTTTTCCGTCTCGTCGGCATCCTCAGACATTTCCTCTTCACGCTTCCAAACGAACCTTTCAGCAATAGACAGTGTTGATGACGAAGTTTTCCTGAAGTTTGACGAAAGTGACGATGAAATTGACGTCGGAACTAAAGAGGCTCCTATGGCATCCGAACCGGTCCGACAGCAATCATTCGTTGCGATCTCCGTTGATCCTTCCACGCTAACTCTTATACCTGCGGCTAATGTAACTGAATCGCTCATGTGGATGACTACGATCGATGGTGTATTTGTCTATATCACCTGGATTGGTGAGAATATCATCAAGATACCCTCATCCACTTCGCAAAGTCCATCTGGAGCCGTCAATTTCCATCTGCCAACCGGCAACGGTCTTCCGATACTTCGGCGCGTTGACAGCGGAATGGTCAATGCATCGCAGCTACTGAATGCCGGCGGACTGACAACCGAGCGCGAGCGTTCCGTCGTCCTATCACTGGAACGCTTCAAAAAGCGGCACAGGCACCACACTAGCGCTTTGCGCGGCACGTGGATCCCGTTATCGCGCGCGAGAGAACTCGCGCGCACGCTATCGCTTGACAACCGCTTGCGCATGTTTCTCACTGACGAAGCCGGCGCGCTTTGGTTTGCTGGCGTCATGCCGAGTCCCATGCGCGTTGCTAAGAAGAAAACCGCTGGCAGTGTCAGTGTCATAGCTTCACCCACAGGTATCTCCGCCACTGTTGGCTCTGCGGACGACAGTCTGGCTGTCTTGAGCGCGCGGAAGTCTAACAAAGTGTTTGTCCGGGCTCGCAAGCAGCTAATACAAGCACAGGAGATGGTATTCCCGGCTAGCGTTTCTGGGGAAGGACAGCGGAATATATATCCTCCTGGTTCTCTGGCCGCTGTTAAATATGCCATGGCACAGCGAGCGGCTGCGATGCAAGCGGCTGAAGAAAGCTTGAAGCATGTTGCCGCAACTGACCACATTGCTTCCGATTGCGAAAAGATGATTACCAAGTCAGAGTTTGTGGAAACAGATAATGCTTCACCAGGCGAATTGGGAGCGAAAAGCGAGCCCCGTTGTGAAACTAAAGGAGAAAATCTTGATTCCGCAGATTCAGCGCCTTTGTATGTGAAACTTGATGTTTTTTGCCTTGGTATAACGTTTCTTCAGGCCTTCAGCTGCGAAATCGGATACAATCGCTGCAACTGAGTCTGCGACGAGAACCGCGATCACCACTTTGGCAAATGCGCTTGCACAACAAATCCGCACCAACACCTCTTTCACGCCTCCAATCATAGCGGCCACGCTGGCCGCTCTGGCGACCGGCACCAAAAAGATCAACGACGCCGTTCGTGCAGACGCGTTTAAAGCCAACGACGCCGCGAAGTTGAAGGCCCCGACCGCGGCAGCGATCTTACAGGCGTTTGCAAACAGTATGGCTGTAATTTGTATCAATCCTGTTAAGGCGACGCCTGGGCACCGGCGTCCGGTAGGTGTCCGCAGCACGCACGTGGGTGAGGATGCGGATGTCGAGCCGTGGTCCATCACTGATGGTCAGTTTCGCCCTGCAAATCTTGCTGGGGTGTCTGCGCACGTGCTTGCCCAGCTTCGTGCGTCCATAGAGACCGCCGCACGCACGCTGCTCCGGAATAAATCGGCTGCAATTGCTACCACCACTGTAACGAGCCAAGGCGCGGTCAAGCTAACAGCAGCAAAAACATTTGCGGCGTCCTTGACGGTGATTGCTGCGGTGGAGACAAGTCCAGAACGCGCGTTACCGGACCCATCAGTTTTAGCTCCGTTGCCTCCTTCCCTCAATGCGCAGTTGCCCAGGGATTATGGCGAGCAATCGCAAAAAGTCGGATCGCAAGGTGATGCGAATCCACTGCCGCAAATGCCACGGCCTTGTCTGGGAGGCCGTGGGAAGTCAGCTCTTCCTTATGGCAGCAGTGGAGGAAAGATAAGGCCGTCTCACTTGCCTGTCTCAGACCGTTCCGACGCGATTAGCTCCGGTAGCAGCGAAGATGATGAGTCCCGCAGCGGCGTGAATCCTGGGCCTGGATTTACAGGGGCCAAAAAACAGCCCGTTACCACGCGAAAGATGGCGAAAGCCGAAATTTCTGCTGTCTCGAATACAGGCATGCGACGAACGATACTGCCACCGGCGGCGCGTCCGCTCATCGCGGTCAAAGCCCCACGCGTTTCTGCGCCGGTTGTTATTCAGGCGGTATCTGAAGAAGACGAAGAGGAAATCGATATTCTCAACTGATTTCGTTGTGTAATATAAAAGAAATAATAGAGCTGGGGTTTTAAATTCTACTGCCATCATGATCATTCCGACTACTAAGAGAAGAATTGCATCCCGTCATCAAAGCCCCCGTGTCCTCCGGACCATTTGAGATTCTACTTTAATGATCGGACACAAGAGCGCGACGCAAGACGGACAAACCAGGCGGCAACTGCGAACCTTGAACGCGCGCAGCGCTGAAGTGGTGTCGCAAATTTGGTGTCTGCCAAACTTGAGGGATTCATGCACTAGATCTTGCAGCAACTGAGTCTGAACGTGTTCGCGAACGGCACGGAAAATAATTAACCGCAAAGTTACCGGAAACGGCGGTCATTTTCATCTCTTCCCTCGCGTTATTGAAAACACGCTGTCACGCGACAGCCAGCGCTTCATACCCACCATCAAATCATCTCCCCTGGTCGCCATCCTATTCGTCCTGTTCGTTCTGTTGGTCAGCACACTCATCTTCCCCGTTTCCTCCCCCGTTTCCTCAAATTCACTGCCTCGCGGTCGCGCACCATATCGCGGCTTCCGGCTGGCACGCAAACTGTTGCGTTGTTGCATCCTATCTTCCGAGGTGCTTCTGGGTAGCTCCCTCATTGCGCGAAGCCATCTCCGCCGGCGTGTGAGGGACGTTATTCCGGCCTCACGAGTGGGGTTTTCCCAATTGTGGTCGCTGCAAAGCATCATTCATCGATTCCATCAGATTCTCAATCACAACTCACGTGTAAACCCAGCCCTCTTCATCCACGGCAGCCCAATCACCGTCCAAAATCCAGTCTTCATCAATCCAAATGTGGTTTGGAAGCGGTGGGGCTGAATCCGGTGATTTCTGAGCCAGCTTAGCCAGCCCACTGTCGTCGCTCCACGCCGATCGCTCACTGTCAAGCATATTTGGCGTCCATCCGGCACCCGCCCACCATCTTTGATTTTCGAAAACCTCCACCATAATCCTTTGTCGAAGGGTGCAATCCGCATCATCATTACTTTCGGTTCGACTTGCGGCAGCCATCTTCGACCATCCAAATCGCTGAGATAAATCGACTACTGAATCCGGAAGCGGCATTCCTTGGACAGCAGCCTCCATTATTTCATATGTTCGTCGCCAAACTACTTTGGGGACAACCTCTAAAAGAAACATGGCAATCCAAGTCCTTTTACACAGTGCATAAGATCCTCCGGCTGCAACAGTCAATTTTATCAACCATACAGGAACGAAAAGTCCCGCGGCAAGGCATACTGGCGTTGAAATTACAGAATATTTCAATGCCAATCGTGTTTTAACGGGAAACCGCCAAGTCAAATACGTTTCATGAAGAGAAGAAACAGCGTCCATGAAATTGCAGAATTCTGTGAGGGAATTCTGAGTGAAGCGAAGATTTCTGTTGAACTTTTCGGTCCCCAACGTTGCGATTACTGCCGCTAAATCACTCTCTGGCGGTGGTGGCACAATTAATGGTGGTGCCTGTGAAACGTATCGATAGAATATATATATAGCAACCAACCCTTGAGGAAGGACAAGAATTAAGAATGGATAAAAGCCTTCAAATTATGTTTCCGTTTCGATTGGCTTGATTATTTACCGGACAGAAAGTATGCTACGACTTACAACATAACAGAAAGACAGCCAAAACAATCGTCGACAAAGTCGCATCTTTCCAGTTAACGATGTGGTCAATTGATTCCACGATATCCAAAATGCTTGTGGAACGCGCCATGGCGCCAGCAGACGATTTAAGAATATCCGCAGCAGCAATTGATTCCATTTCCTGACCTGTGACAGATCCTTCGGCGATTGCCGCCATGACAGACTTTGACGCACGTGGGATTCCTGTGGGAACGCCACTTAGCGACACGCGGAAAGCGTCCATTGGCATCGTTTCGACGGGCCGGGGCGGATGGGAATATGGAGCTGCGGACGGCTAATGTCCATTGTTTGTGCTTATTGGTGGATAAAGGTATGAACAGAATCCACACACCCGGGCAGACCGCGCGCGCGGCAGTGGAACAGGAGTTGGTGTGCTGATTGAGGATATAGACGACAACTCTGAACGAACGCTCGCGCTACAGACGGATGGTGGCGGTGTTGGGGCGTGCGGACCGTTCTGGGAGTGGGACGACATCGTGCGCGAGTGTGGCGACGGGCTCGGCATTGAACAAACAATCCCAAAATGTTCATGACAAGGTTCCCGCTGCTCCGGCAAACCCGCAACTTATCGTTCTTTCTCGTATCTAGGTCCCAGTATGACCAAGGCGTCAACACATTTTCGCCAGAGGGTCGACGTTTCCAAGTCGAATATGAGTATCCTAAAAATTCCGGTCCTTGAAATTCGAGGATGCGCTCTGTTTATCTCATTTGATTTCTCGTCTGAATATACATCCGTGCGACCAACGGTTCGCAAGTAATCAGTTTACATCGTTTTCAACACAAACAGCTTGGACAGCCATCGGAATCCAAACAGCCCAGGATGTTTTCTTGGCCGTCGAAAAACGCATCACACTGGTCGCTAATGGAGCAGGGGTAGCATCGAAAGATTCTGGAAATCGATACAAATCTAGGCTGCGCCATTTCCAGGCTTGTCGCTGATTGGAAAACCATGATTAACCATGCAAGGATCAAAGCTCAGGTTTCTCGTATTCGATTTGTTACTTGCTTTATTTTTCCCCTGCTGAGACACGCGTTCACCTTTTCAGGCTTTCACGTCTTGCCCGAAGCAGAGGCGACGACTCTTGTCGCAGTGATACGAAGTATGCAAGACATTCAGGAAGAAAAATAAACTCTAAAAG
Source organism: Entophlyctis luteolus (assembly GCA_027604725.1). Lineage (NCBI taxonomy): Eukaryota > Fungi > Chytridiomycota > Chytridiomycetes > Chytridiales > Chytriomycetaceae > Entophlyctis > Entophlyctis luteolus. The sequence continues at coordinate 23,346 of JADHYT010000331.1, forward strand.
TAATTAATTTATCATGGAATTTCGATTGTGGGCGCAACTGCAGCCGCCGAAAACGAAAGCTCGCGGATTGGATGCGCAAGAAGCGCGGCAGCGCGATTTGCTTCAGCGAGTAAGGAATGGTGCATCGTCCGAATCGACCGTTTCAGGTGATGGAAGGGCGCCACGTGTGCCGCTCATTATCGGTCAAGGCTCGACGGTGAACAGTCAGGCACGTGAAGGAGTATCTGGAGCAAGCACAGGAGCCTCGTATGTCGTAGCATTGGAGGGAGGCGAAGGACCAAGCATCGATGGAATTGGCTTAAGCAGGGACGCGGCGCAATTCGAAGTCGACGACGAAGATGGCGCAGGTTCGTCGGCTGGCAGCTTCTAAGCCAGAACCTGCAGCAACAGGATGTCGCAACTGAAAACAGATATTACTCCTTGTCGAACAAAATTTGATCAACTGTGAATAATGATTGTATTCACAAATACTGAAATATAAGCAGTTGCTATGCTATCAACATCAAACAGTAACAAAGCGTTGCGACAATTCTGATCCGGAGTACTTACGTGGCGAATATTGTCCCCGAAAAGGATGTTACGCAAACTACGAAAGCGTACAAGATAGGAATGTTCGCAGGACAGGTGTTCCTGCAATCTAATTGGTGCCGGTAAAAACGGTTTCTCCATTGTGACGCAGCGTCATCCGCTCATCTCCAAGGTAACAGAAAGCTGCGAACTGGTGTAATCAATGAATCCAGCTTTTTTTTGAATATTCTACGACTTTGGCTCAGATATCGGACGAGACGAGCTTTCACAAATGGCGTGTAGTCAAAGGAGCAGGTTACTAAGTTACGAGGGTAGGACACCCTTCGGATGCATGGTGCTCCGAGTTTTGTCTATGACGGCGAAAAAAACAATATCTCGTTAATATTGAAGTCATCCTGCGGATCCATCGCGCCTATTGACGCCGTGTAGTCAAAGGAGCGGGCTACTCAGTAACGAGGGTGGAACATTCTTCGGATGCATGTTCCTCCGGGTTTCGTCTGTAACTGTGAAAAAAACAGTTTCTTCGTAGCGACTATGTTGACCACGCCATCCCACGACATAATGCAGTTTCTAACCAACGGAGCACTGGACTCCGTCAAAACGGCAACCAATCTTACGCATTTTGTAGAAGCAAATAAGGTGGAC
>JADHYT010000332.1:0-24153 GCA_027604725.1 Entophlyctis luteolus
CTCAGAATATGGCAATGACACAGCACCCAAGACATCCAATCCCCAATCCTGAACTGAAAACAGGTCCCAGATCATCTACAGGATCATCTGGCAGCTCATTGGCCAGATCCGATGAAGATCTGGATCCAGTCCTGGCTGCACACAGCAATTGTATTTTCGAATCAAGAATCCAAAAAAGCATATCTTTCCGCGTTGTTTGACACCCAGATGATGCCTGTATGCCCAGGAATGACTATGCTTGATATTTTTGCTTTTTTTGTGATATTGTTAACTAAATACATTGCAGTCTATATAGCTATCAAAAAGAGTTAAAAAATTAAATGGAATGTTTGCACAAAGTTTGGCATGGATCCAAGAATGTTGGTTTTTTAATAAACTTGGCAGCTCTTTTCCTCTTTGCAATTGCTTGTAGATATCAATAGATCGTATGTTAATACGATCAAGAGGCAGTATGGCGAATATAATGTGAACAAAACAAGTGGTTTGCATAAATAGTACTTTTGAAAAAAAGTGACTGGTTCTTGCAATGGCACCAAAGTTTGAATTTTTCAAAATTTATATTTCAACGTCAACTTGAGCGAAAACATAAAAGAACAATGATTCCGGAAGGAATCTGTATAAAACGTATTTTTGAGCATGCTATGGGTGTTTGAAGGTTGTAATTTTTCTTTCAAAGCATTGCGCTCCATAGTAGGCACCTGAATCTGTGATGCCACATTACACACAAGCAACATTTTGCGCATTTTTGATATCAAGAACAATTCTGTACAAGCACAATTGGCCATGTGGGACATTTTTATTTTTATTAAAATACTTTTACAATTTTCTTTTAAAATTAAAACATGCCACTCCAATCCAAAATCCGGGTACAACAGCTCAAAAAAGTGCCGTATTCAAGGAATGGTGGCTCGACAACAGTTTTAGGATGTTTCAATGAAAATCCAAACTTTAAAGCAAGTATTGAGTTAGCCGGACAATTTCGGATTTTATTTTTTTTTTCATGAAATTTTCCGATTTTTTTTTTTTGATTTTGCTTTTATTTTGGGACTTTACCACACACACAGCTCCCACGCAAACCATCAGAAAGAAGCATCAAGGGGCTAATTATTTTTTAAAAATTTTTCTGCTGACTTATTTCATTTATTGAACACGTTTAAGTGAAAGACGAAAGAATCTGGATGCAAACAATTTTTTTTGAATTATAGTTGTTATTTTTGTGGAAAGCAAAAAAACAAAAATCAATTTGCTGAATGATGCCAGATACTTGCCTGATTATCTGGCTATCCAATTCCCTAGTTAGTTCCAGCTCGGTTGGCTCAGCTGGTAGTAGCGTGGGGCTGTTAACCTCAAGGTCAGTGGTTCGATCCCACTACCGAGCGTGTTTACTTTTTCTTCTGAATCTCTGTGAGTGCAAACTGTGACTACCGTCACGATTCTTTTGATAAAGCGTTCTTGAAAATCATATTTGAAGTTCTGGAACATTCTGGAATGTGCTGGATAGGTTTAAAAAGTCTGAGGTGGAAAAAAAATTGCACACATACAAAATGACCTGCTGTCCAAGTCAGCCTTCCTAACACTGCAGGCTGGCAGTGAAGTTTGTTTGCGGAAAACGTTTTTATGCAAAATACATGCAGGTGGCAAGTTTGAAAAAATCGATGTCTCTGAAGCTCATCCGCTCTTGACCTTGCCGCGATTCTTATACTTGAAGCGTATTTGTTGTTTTAGTGCGTCGCAGATTATTCTGACATTTCTTTTGCGTTGATACACTAAATAAATCTGGACAAGCCCGACAAACAAGACTTAGCCCTCAATCCCGGATGCGCCGGTTTGCAACGGTAGTTCTAGCGCTAGCACAGTATTCAAGTGCTTGGATGCCGTCTGGCGTCATCCGCGGTGTGAACCTAGGTTCCCTGTTCGTTTTCGAGCCATGGATGTCGTCAACGCAATGGGCATCGATGGGCTGCGCGGGCACTGCTTCAGAATTCGATTGCGTGTCCGCAATGGGACAAGCAGCGGCGAATGCAGCATTTCAGGGACACTGGAGCTCGTGGGTGACTAGGGCGGATCTTGCGCAGATGAAGGCGTACGGTCTGAACACTGTGAGGATTCCCGTTGGCTACTGGCTACGCGAGGACATTGTTTATACAGACAGCGAACATTTCCCGCAAGGAGGTCTGGCGTACTTCAAGAACATCTGCGAATGGGCGCAGGATGAGGGCTTATACATTATTGTGGACCTACACGGAGCGCCTGGGGCACAAGTAGCAATGAATGCGTTTACAGGACAATATGCCCCTACACCCGACTTCTATGTCGACTACCAGTTCGAACGTGCTTTGAATTTTCTTGAATGGATGACAGAGCTGATTCATACCAACTCGTCTCTGCAAAACGTTGGCATGCTTGAGCTTGTAAACGAACCCGTTCAAGACCCGTCAAAAGTAGGCTCAATGCGAAGCAGCTACTATCCGACAGCTATTGCGCGTATTAGAGCTGTTGAGGATTCTCTGGGAATTTCAGATGCTCGACGCATTCACGTTCAGTTGATGAATAGTCTGTGGGGTAGCGGGGATCCCGCAGAGTATTTGTCTGACACATTCGGCATCACGTTAGACGACCATAGATACTTGAAATGGACTGATACCGAAGTTTCTCGTGAGGCTTACATTGCCACTTCATGCAGTGACAATCGCGGTGGTGAATTTCAAACAATTGTGGGAGAGTTTAGTCTCAGCGTTCCCGATTCTGTCCAGTGGACAGACTCATGGGAACCGTCGTCGAACCAAGCATTCTACAGCAATTGGTTTGCCGCCCAACTTTACGCGTATGAAGCTCAGAAAGGATGGATATTTTGGTCATGGAAAACTGAATTGGGTGATTACAGATGGAGTTATAAGGATGCGGTAGACGCTGGAGTGATTCCGGCCGATTTGGCGGCTGTGGACACCAGTATTTGCGGTACGGCTTCTTCAGGACCGGTAACTTCCCCGTCGGAAGTCCGAGTACCAACCTTAGGCACAAGTGCATCTTCTACCGAAAATCCAACGGAAACCTTCACGATGCCAATACCCACTTCAGTCACAAAATTTGCCACTTATTCCACAGATACGTTACCTTCTTCGACACTGCCAATAACGAAGATCGCGGAAACAGTATTTGTGGAAAGTGTAGTGACACAGCCAGGCGCTGATTCAACGCTTTTATTAGCCCCTCAATCATCAACATTTTTTGTTTCTGAACCTGTACGAACTTTGGCCTCATACAGCTCTGTTTTGTCTGCCACTGCCACTTCAGTTTCCACGAACACGTTATCTGTTCGACAAACGCCCAGCACTTACTCTTTTGCGAAAACATCAAACGATTCTCCTTTGACTCATATGCAGCATATATTTGCCATGTTAGGAATAGTTGTGTACCTCCTTTGAAACATAAAAAGAAATTTTGGTTTGAAGGAACTCAATTTTGATATGTCCAGGTTTATGAACATGTCAGAGCTAGTTATTTACTGGTTAATTCTCTCTTAAGCAAATTTTCACTTCGACTTTCTTTGGTTCCCGTTTGTCAAAGCAAACCCAGTTCGTCGCCACAGCGATTATGTGGATGACAATACGATTATGAATTCGGTGTCATCCCAAAGTTCAACAGCGAAAGACAATTTGAACAAGAGAGATCTAGACGATGTCCACTCATCCAGAATGATGGCACGGTTTTGGAACAAATGGTACAAATTTTTTGATTTTGTGCTACAGCAAGAATCTGGAACCAGCAAAACAAGTGATAATTGTAGCAACCAAAATTCCCAACACCGCGGCCAAAGTGGTTTTGTCAGTTCCTCCAAGCATCTGCCACGTGCTAATTTTGACATTCGCCGGAACAAGATGATTGACACCGTAACGTGCTACCGCTTCTATGGTGTTTGCACCCACAATAAAGCTCGCTTCAGCTTGAAGTTGCGCCAATGCTTGCAATTTTTGCACTTTTGCAAGCGAAAACCCTTCCGTTTCCGCACTGTTTCTGAATTTAATTGCATTCAAGATAATTGAGGATCTGGAAACCAGATCTTCATTGGTAAAAGATTTCTTGTCCTTCAAGGTAAATCCTAGACCAGCATCCTGAACGTACACGCCATTGATTGGCTGAAACACAAGCATTTCAGCATTCTGAACGAAAAAAAAAGCGAACAATAAACTTGCACCTGGTCGCCAAACAACGGCACGACAATAAGTGGGACACCGGCATAAATAGATTCTAAAGAAGAGGATAATCCTCCATGCGAAATAAACAGCTTGGTAGCTGGATGATGCAGAACTGCGCGCTGGTCAACCCACTTTCGAACATAAACACGTTCGAAATTTTTCGGCGCCACATGGTTTTGCACGACGCTGGCGCAAAAGCTATCTCTGCAGGACCACAGCACAACCACATCGTCATTCTGCGAAAGAATCACGTCCATTGCGTCGAATAACCTTCCGGCGATGGCTTCAAAGCTGCTCGCAACGGATCCGAAGGCAATGTAAACAACACGTGGGTCTTTGATTTCGCTGTTCGTGATAATGTGGTCCACAGTTCCGTTTCTTGTAGCATTTACTGGAAGTGGCTGTAACAACGGTCCCAAAGCGAGGACGTTCGGTGGTAAACTGAGGCTTGGTTGGAAACCGAAGAATGTCAACGAAATATACAGGTGCTCGGAAAAAATGGACGAAGGCGACGGAACTTCCTTTCCCCATACCCTACGCTTAATGCTCTTCTTTTCCCAGTCCATTGGAATCATTGTGGGCAAGCCATAGAGAGCGAACTGAATTCTGGTTGCAGCTCGTGTGAGTGGTAACATCATCCAAGTACTCTGGGAAACTGGATTGTAATTTGACGGAATGAACCATTCGTCGTGAAATCCCTGAAAGCCAAGAGGACCCAGAACGCCAAAGTTCAAACCTTCCATGAGAGCTGTGTCGATACAAGCCTCAGCAAAAAAGTCGCACAAAATGAGGTCAGGCTTGTGTTTGGAGAAAACAGTTCTGAACGCGTTCACTTTTTCTTCATAGTGCGTGAAGGATGCTTTGAAGAAGGGCTTCATACATTTCAAGACTGATATGAAGCTGGAGTCTGCTGACATCATATTTTTCATTATGCTTTCGGGAAAAACTTCATCAAAGCCAAGGGGAATGGGTTCAATAAAAGAATATTGTTCACTTTGAAAAAATTGTTACTGTTAGAAAAGAGTTGTGATGTACCTGAATTTGAGCTGTTGGCTGGACGAGGTGTAAATAACATGATGACCTCGCTCATGGAGAATACTTGACAGCTCAAAATATGGCACAACGTGCGAACGTGAACCAACTTCAAGGCCGATGAGAATGGAAAGACACTGGGCACGAAGCGCGAAGAAGGTGACCGCAATACAAAAGTATTTCATTTTTTTTACGTTATTTTCGTGACACGCTTCATCAGCTGGATTGTCCTTGAATTTCAAATTCTCTTTGTAATTGCTTGATGATTTTGGTGAATCCGTCAAATTCAGGGTTCGAATTCACGAAAATGTTCGGCAGAAGGTCCCGTCAAATAATGCAGCACAAACCGACGCGAACGCGTCGACCGCTTAAACATCCTGCAGATAATTCTCGAATATTTATTGGCAAACGGCGAGACTGAAGAAAGCCGAGAAGCAAATGTTTTTATTAACCCCGAAAAGAAAGGATCACATCCATTAGAAAGTTAAATGCTGGGCCAAGATGGCCTGCGCGTACGCACTCGAGCCATTCGCGTTCAATATTAGCGACATGTTATAGGCCGCTTCTTTCACCGGCTGAATTCATTTCAATCGACAGTTTTAAATTGGGGTGTCATTTCAATTACCCATTTACTTCTCATTTTTGCGCCATCGACATCATCGCCTTCGACACACGCAAGCACTTTTTCGTAGTAAGAAATAGCCATGTGGTCCAATCCGAGCTGATGATAGGCGCGACCAATATTGTAAAGGGCCTCCGGGCTACTTCCTCTCAGCTCTTCATACTTATGGAGGAATGTAAAAGCTTGCAGCACGCGGCGATGGCGGTTATCCACGCTGCGGATCATCGACCAATGTAGGAAGGAAATTCCTAAGGAGAGATTCACAAGCGGGTCGTCGGGAGCCAAACGGTGGGCATCAAGAAAATATTCTGTGAAAAACAAAGAAAATTGAAGACCGTTGACTTGATCATATATATATTACTTGTTGCGAGAGGATATGTCCGGGCGCACATCAGAGTATGTCCGTAGACGAGGAGTAATAATGGATTTTGGTAATCTACCGAACCTGGGTTCCTTTGCAAGTTTGTATTAAAATTTTTCACTGTCCGATGGAAGTGGCGGGAACATATGTGGGATGCAAAAGCTGATACACGGTCAGGGCCACTGGAAATATTCAGTCAGGATATTTTTGACGTGTGGTTTTTACCCAGCAAGAACGGCACAAAATAGGCGGTAATAATCGTTGCACAATGGGTCCATTATACAAAAAGACTTGGCAATCTCACTGACTCGACCGTAGTTTTCGCACATCAATGCAGCCGCTGCAGAAGTTTTAGGTTTGAATAAAAGCACTTGCTCACCTAGCATATAAAGACGCAGTTGAGTGTTCAAAGTTTCATTATGATAAAAAACATTTGCGTCGTGCGCGGTTTTCAGAGCAAGATAAGCATCTTCATCTTTCTTGTCAATGGTAAGAGCCATTGCGTACTATTTGCCCATTCTTCAACAACGCGAGATTTCTTTTAATTGAACAAACCTTGACAAAGATTTCAAACCACGTTGCATACGTTAAACCCTGGAAGCCGCCTGTCGGAAAATTGTTTGTGGACAAATTCGAGCAATTAAAGAGATACTTTCTTGCTCCTCTTTTGTAAAACCAAATCTAGCGCGTGGAAGAAGAACCGTTGCCTTGAAAACGCTTCAAATTTATCGCATTCAGGAAAACTTACTCGATCAGCCTAAACAACGATTTTAATGACACGATGTTCAAATAAACAACAAAAAAAACTAACTAACCGGATAAAAAGCGCGCTCATTTTGAAAGCGTATAACAAGTTTCCTCGCGTATCGTACAAAATCTGCCTGGATTTCAGTTAAAAACTGTGTTCAAAAAAGGGAAACCAAACCCTTTTGACAGGTTCGTCCAGCTTGTCTTCCAACGCTGTCATTCGAGCATACCACTCTCTGTGTTCGGAAACAGCGACTCGCAAGGAGGCAAGCATCACAGCTTTATCGACGGTGGCAGCTTCGGCAACTGCATCTCCCCGGACAACAGCTGCCCGGTTCTTGCGGCGTACAGGCTTGAGGAGGGAGGAGCCTGCCCCAGTAACAGTATCATAATCATCATCGATATCCATGTCGTCATCATCAGCGTCATTTGGCGCCTCTGATTCGTCAGTGTGCGTGGGAACGGTGTATTCCTGCGGACGTGAGGCTTGCGGCTTTCTGCGTGGTTTCTGTTTCAGAACTTCGGACGACAGGTCTTTGCGAGTAAGTTCGTTGACTAAATATCCCGCCGTGAGCGATTCAACTACATTGGGATCAAACCTTCGTTAATTGTCGCTTTAGCTTTTTCTGGCTCCCCAAGTGCTTCATATATTTCGGCCAGCTGTAGCTGCCAGTCGTATTCTTTTGGATTCACTTCGATAGCTGGAGAAAGCAAGAGTTAACAACGGGTTTGTGCAGTAGGCGACAATAAACCAGATTTGTACAATTCGACGGCATCTTCAAACCTTCCTAAATTTTGAAAACAATCGGCCATTTTCGCCCAAACGACTGCAACATTCATCTTCACATGATAAAGTTAATATTTTCGTTCAATCATCAAAAACGCACCTTTTCGTTCTTGACCAAAATTTCTAGGATCCCTAACGCAGCAGCAAACATTCTCTTGCCCATGTACGCATCGACAATATGCACGAAAAGATCCGAATACTCCTCGATGTCATTTGTTGCAATAAGCATGTCGAAATGCACTTTAGCAGTGGACAGGTCTTCGAGCCACAATTTGCAAATTCCATATTTGACATGAATGCTCACAGGAACATTCGAAAAGGCATCTACGGATATTGCGTTGCCAATGGAGGCGAAGCTAAGCCCAATAGGGCCTGACTGCCATTTCTTCAAATCGAACCCAGTTTCCAGTCGCGCAACAACAGTTTCAACCGCAGCACAGCCGCGCTCGTATTCGTTCGCTTCAATGTAAAGATCCAGAAGACACAATAGCTCCGGGTATCCAACGCGCCAAATTCGGGAGCCTTTACTTTTTGTCGCCTTCCGCTGCGTTTGAGACTGAGTTTGTTCATCGCTATCAGAGCCTTCATCTTCACTCCAATCGTCTTCTTCGGTCTCTTCGGCATCACTCTGATCATTACTGGCAAATATTGGTTCTGTTTCGTCAGCACCAATTGCTCCTTCATACAATTTTATGGCTCGTGGTGCGTCGTGAAGAGTTTTAAAGATTGCAGTGAGTTCTTTAATTGCTCTCATATTGTGCGGCGAGAGTTCAAGAATTGTCGTGTACCCTGACATCGCCTTGTTGAGCAAGCCTATGGACTTATAAAGATCAGAGCGAGTGAACCAAACATCGATGTCGGAAGAGTCCGCCGAAATACACTTTGACAGGCAATACAGTCCATCTGTTTGATTTCCGTTACGCCTGGAAAAAGCAACACGTTCAGTACAAGAAACTTTATACCGCACTCAACAGCGAAGTATCTGCCAAACGCCTCCAAAGCCCCGCGTCTTTTGAATCCAAATGCGCAGCGATAAAATTGGCTTCGAGCGCTTTTGTTGGATTTCCAGATTCTTCGTGGAGTACCGCTAACAATTTCCAAGCGTCGGCGTGTCTGGGATCTGATCGGATAACTTGGTGAACTGTCTTGAACGCTTCTTCGTAGTCTCGTGATGCGTAAAGATGCGACGCTTGCCCCATCATTCTGTCCGATTCCGAGGGCTCAAGAGGCTTGTATGAAATCTTAAATTCTTCAAGGCTTCGAATTCCGGGATAGTTTTCCAACCTGGTTTTTGCGTTTCTTACGTCCAGAGACCTTATCCCGTTGCGAATAAATTTCCAACTCTTCGAAGCCGCCTACAGCCTCTTCAGGTTGCTCATCGAGATCTCGCGCGAAAATCGACGTTAGTAGGCGTGATGAATCCTCGTCGGACGGGTCGGCCACAGCGCCGGCGGCACTGTCCATCATGAGTTCGATGTCGCGCGGGATGGCAGCGGGCTCGTGGAAGTCGGTGGGGTCCGCAGGGTCATCGCCGTTGAAGTCGAACGAGCTGTAGGGGAAGTCGACGCTCGGAAGACGGTCGTCGCTGTTGAGGAGAGAAAGGAACGATACGCCCGTGTACGCGGCAGTGTAGAAGGACGCGCCGGACGCGGGTGGCGAGGACATGGACTGTGTGAAGTTTAATGTTGCATAACATCCCGTCTCGCTCGAGCTGCGGTTTCGGTGCGTCCTACGCTACGATGCATCCAAACACCGCCTCCCCGACCGTGTAGTTGCCTCCGGTAGATGTACCGTGTCGTCCCACAGCCGTGACCGCAAATTCTTGTCTGAACCGAGCAGCGGGTGCGACGCGTGCAGATCCAGTATTAATGGAAGTTGTAATAAAACATCGTATTTATTATCCAGTTTATATTATGATTATTTTTCAGTCGTTGGCAATTAGATTATTCTTCAAACAATTTTACTCAAAAAACTGTTTAAGTTTGGTTTTCTGCATCCTCTTTCACACTGAATGCACGAGTCGGAAATCCTATTATGCTTGCGTTGGTGGTTTTATTAACAAACAAAAATGACAACAGTAATCATGAACAATTTCTGAGACAACAATTATAAAAATCAAGTAAATGAAAATAATTTCAAAATCCTAACAAGTGCGCGCGTGCCGGTCCCGTTGCCAGAAACCGAAGTCTATTTCACCCTCATCAAAAGGCATCATAACGAGTCCATGTATTCTTTGTTTTCGAAAGCAGACACGATGCTCTCAAACACGAGCTGCCCAATTACATCATATCCAGCCGCTGTGGGATGCACGTGGTCGCCCCACAGTCGTGCACGCTCCGCCGTGGATAGCTCAAACAGTGGAAACTGCGCATGTAGGTCTAGTAGATATATCGCATCGCCCGCAGCGTTGCGTTTTTGCACGCGCTGGCGGATCAAGTCGTTGAGGCAGCGCAGTGGCATGAACGGCGCGCCTGTATAGCCAATATCTGGCAGTGTGACTGCCAGTACGGCGGTCTGGCCGCGAGCGGACAGGGCGGCGGACCATGCGGCGTCGAGGTTGTCCAATACGCGCTGCGGGTCTTGACTGTACCCAATGTCGTTCGTGCCTGCGAGGAGCACGACCCACGCATACTCTTCTCCTGCATCCAGCCGCGTTTGCATGCGGCGCAGGATGGTGCCGCTGGCCGGGTCGATGAAGTCGCCCGACAAGCCATCGACGACGACTTGGTCTGGCGAGGCTATTAAGCCTGCGTTCAGCAGATGCTTACGCAGGCTAATGGCATATGGGTGGAACGCGAGTCCCAGCTGGTCGTAGCCTTCAGTTAAGGACGCACCAACACACAACACGCGGAAGGATGCCACATTCATAATTTTTGCCTGAAACAGATGCCAACAAGAAACAACCTTCAAAATTCATGAAGTGGTTCACGAAACAGTCCGGCACTCCTAGCGCCCCAGACACCGCCGCTGAAGTCGCTAAACCGGCTCCTGTTGCGCCAATGTTCTCGAAACATGACGCTATCAAGGCCATGTTCATGGCGCACGGCAAGTTCGATACTGATGCAATCAATGGCCTCAAGTCTAGCGATTGCATTCACGAGGTGCGTCCTTCAACGCTGAACATTGCGCCCAAGACGAACGCCGAGTACGAGGCATATTTGAATGCCGGCATAAAGCCTTTCTTCTCGAGGTTTGATCTGGAGATTGTCGAATTGGTTGAGGGCGCAGACTGTGCCAGCGTACTTGCGCGGTCGACGGGTGACACTGTTGTAGGACCGTATTCGAATGAATACAGCATGTTCTTCTGGTTCGACCCCACAGGGAAGATCGTCCGGATTATTGAATTTGTGGACAGCATGGGTTCCGCAGACTTTTTCAAGAATAAGATGTACCCGTACATTGCAGCAAAGAAGCAAGAAGCAGAGGCGAATTCAGCTGCAGCTTCGGCCGAATGATGCAGTTGTCCGGAGATTGAAAGATCAATAAAGCGAAAAATTTGATTGGCATGATTAATACTCAATCGTTGTCCTTGCCATACACTCATCTGCTGGGGACAAAACTTGGCTACGGGATTTTTTTAATGACTCTTTCAGGGATCTACTACGGCAATAACAAACTATAAGGAACAACAAGAAATCTAGTACTCCACACGCCCAAACCACAGAGAATCTTCCATATCATCAATAACATCCCTTAGGCCCGACCTCAAATTGGCAGCATTCACCATTATTGAATCAATGTCGACGTCAGCCCAGTTTACGTCGACCTCCTCGGAGGATGGCGCAAAGTCGCTGCGGTTGGCGAATCCAGGGGCGCCAGACTTGACGGCGGCGTTGAGTTCGCCTGAGGCAGCGACTACTTCTTCAAACCCTTGGCGATCGTCCACGACGCAGCTGAACCGGTGCATCAGCGACAAGCCGCTGAGGAGAGTCACAAACGCCATAACAGTGGTGGGGGATGATGTGTTTGCGAGGATGCGTGCAAGTCGCCATGTTCGTTTGTGGTATCTGCGCGCTGCGTAGTAGGTCAAAGCGAGCATAACAGTGAATTGAGGGCTTTTATCGAACTCGTCCACGTCGACGGCACTACTGGAGTTGTAATCCCGTGCCACTTCATAAGCAGTTTCCAGCATCGAAGCATCAATATTATATAAATTTGCGGCGGCCTGGGCAAAGTGGGAAGCGAGAAGTACGTTGGATGCAGAAATCATGTAGACGTATGAGTACACTAGTCTATCAAACATGCTTATGTGGGGAAATTCTGTCTGGTCGAAATTTGCAGTCTCTGGGGAGCCTGATTTCCAAAAGATCGTTTTCACCATAACGCAAATTAGCATTCGTTTGAGCTGCAAGCTGGAGAGTTCTGAAATGTATCGAGGGACCAGAGTGAAATGTTCCATGAGCCAGCTATTAACTTCAGCATCAGTGTCGGGAATTTCAGACAGGATCAGTAGAGACTGATTTTGTATTGAATAGAGTTGCTTTTTGAGAACGGGCTTATCCCAAAGCTTGTTGAACAATTCGGATTTGACGAAAGTGGACTGTATCTTGTGTTTGAACTTGTGAATTCCAAACGAGAACCCGGTTTTCTTCGGAAACGCGATCTCAGCCTGTTTGTAATAAGCTTCATCCAGCTCGGCGCCAAGCAACGTGTTTAACGTGTTTGTGAATGCTGTGAAAAGCAAAGTTGATTATCTTCTTGGGTTCCTTTGCTTACCGATGCCCCCAAGCGCGAATGCAAATCTCTGCAAGCCAGGAATACCGCCGAAATACTTCTGAAACTCGGCCTGCATTGGAGGTGTGACGCGTGCAGGTAGCTTTGTAGCCGCGACAGCTAGACGGGCAGCAATCCTGTCCTGATCGATAAGACATGCAGGGGACAAGTTCAAGGGCTCGGAGACAGTGACAGCGCCGTTGAAGATGTCACCAAAGCCACAACCGAGACCGGAGCAGTACGCACACTGGGCAGTCAGCGATGAGACGACAGTTGTGAGGCGGATGAGCGCCGGAGTAAGTCCGCGTCCTAAATCGAAGGTGAGCAAAGACACAATTCGCGGATGAAAAGCACCTGACTCGAGTACAATAATGTGGAACGCATCCATCAGCGAAGGCCAGATTGCATAAGTGTGGTGCGCGGAAGGCGGCGCCCCCAACGTGCGGCTGACGGCGAATGCTAACGCCCCGAACCGTTCATCAAAAAGTTCGCCGTGTATTGCCGCAGGCTCGAGGACGTCTGATTTCAGTTAGTGCCAGCAAGCCAGACGAACACAGGGCAGAAAACCTTGCAAAGTTGGTCCGGTGAATGATGATCCGCGCAACGACGGCGACGCGACCTCGGTTGCCATTAGTGGATGGAAAGTTTTGTTGAATAAATCAAAAGTTGCTATTCGTGCGCTTGATTTCAAAACAAGAAAGGACCTGGCAACTTACCCCGACAATTAGCTCTTTTTTCTTCGAGACTTCGGTTTTGTTTGGGTTCGATCATGTCCATATTTCGCTCATGCTTTGTTTATTCCGTCAAAAACCCATATAAAAAAACCGTCCCAAAACGCAAAAAAATGCCTTCCCACGCGCCAAACTCTGCGATGATTGTTTCGGTCGTTCCTACTTAGGATACCGATGTGACGTTATTACCCTTGCACTGTCAACGAAGCCAGAAAAATCGCCACACTCTTTGGCTGTTGTAAATCGTTTTGATAGTTCTTTTTTTTTGGCTGGCTGGCTACCTTCACGATGGGCTGTATTTTTCGCCACCACTTTCGACGTGGCCTGATCCGCAAGTTTACGATACTTTCCCCCAGCATTCGTGAATGACAGTCACTTTTCGTTCCAACAAATGAGCAGCGGCGCTGAGTTACTGGCACTACAAACCAAGTTTGCGAGTTTTTTTGAAGGTTGTCTTTTTGTGAATGCACAAACAACGCGGATGGTATTAAACTCTATTTGCCCTTTTCGAGATGCGGGTATCACGCGATATGTATCATGCGTTAACTGTTCCCCACGCGTACTTCCTCCTCCTCCCGCTCCGCCGTGCGTGTGCGCGTGGTACCCACAGAGAAGTGCGAAGACGACGTAGACGAGGCATCCTCACTCACCGGTTCCCCTTCCGCATCGCGCTGGTCGTCCGCAGTGATAGCCGTCACTGCGGCTGCCGGCGCATATACATACGTGTCTGACTGGCGTGACGAAGACCGTGACAACGATAGCCGGTGGCCAAGTTTCGCCAGTGAGCTCGAAATACCAAGATTCGGGATACTTGTCGGAATGCTTGAAAGGCGGAAGGACGAGGAGGACTTAGAAGGCAGCGTGGCCGAGATGCCAGCAATCGATGAAGTGGCAGGGCTCGGAGTCGTTTGCAAACTTGCAACACCCAACCGCGCCTCTAGTGCATCAATGCGAGCCGAATGCACTGCAACATGTGCTTCGATTGCATTCAGTCGCGTATGTAGTGCGTGCACGGCAGATGGGACTGTCAGATCGCGTTCAGAGTCTTCGTCTCCACCGTCCCTAAAGGTTCCACCCTTAAACAGCATCGATGCCTCCAATG
This sequence comes from Entophlyctis luteolus, assembly GCA_027604725.1. Taxonomy (NCBI): domain Eukaryota; kingdom Fungi; phylum Chytridiomycota; class Chytridiomycetes; order Chytridiales; family Chytriomycetaceae; genus Entophlyctis; species Entophlyctis luteolus. The sequence goes on from JADHYT010000332.1 coordinate 14,292, forward strand.
TATCTACGCGTCGCACGGCGTCGTCCAGGCGCCGTGCCAACTCTGCTTCGTGCGCTTCTTCTTGCGCCAGAGTGTCGGCCAGCGCGTCGCCAATCGCGCGCAGCCGGGCGTTCACTTCTCGCGCAACTAGCGAGGTGATATTGGCACGGCTTTCGTAGCCGTCGTATGCAGAATCATCGCCGTTGAAAAGATCGGCGGTCCTTACATGTGCCGGGTTCAGGGGCGACGGCGCCTGATGCAGTTGTTTGCCGAGGGAGGCCTGCTGCGGTGCGGACCGATGCTTCGCGGCACGACGCGAGCGGCCGAAGTCGCGATCCTGTTCGAAGTGATGCTCGTGCAGCTCATGTAAGTCGGCGGAGAGCGGGTTGAGTATGCGCAGGAGCGGGAGCGGCATCGACATTTGATGCGGGTAGGTTGAGTTATCGTTCCAAAATCAGCAAGGATATTTAATATTCAGGAACAGAATGGTCATGCACGGAATCCGGCGGTTTTATCTTTCGTCTGTTTGAAATTCACTGATTCAAAGGAAGTCCAAAAAAAACCTTCATGACATGTGAAACCGTTATTGTTATGTTTTTACCGTGTATATATGGTATGGTATTCTCAATGGTACAGCGATCATTGGTTTGTTGCGTTTGCACCCTCGACTTCTGCGTTCTCACAGGTCGCGATCTGTTACCAACCTTCCCTAATGCGACCGTCCTTATGCCTTCACCGCAGCACGTCTCGCGTACGCTATGGCGGATGTGTGCTAGTGAGACATATTGTCGTCACAGTAACCCAACAATGAGCGTCCCCATACGATCAACATGTTCCGCGAGCCCATGGGTTTGCAATACGTAACGCGTCTCATTCGATTAGTTGGTCCCAATTGGCATACAAAATTAATTTACGTTGCTGAATTTTCTAACTTTTTAAACTCCCTCAACATCCAGAAACTGAAGAACGTGATTAAGGGATGGCCGCAACCGTTGTGAGTGTACAGAACGACGATTACCGAGATATATCTGGCACAACGCGGACACACTTCTCCACCAAAGCACATAAACGCAGGTGGCGGCTCGCACCAAGTTTTCCAGCGAAGACCCTAGTGCTCGTTGGGATCGTCCAATGATGAGAGTAGAAGTTATGGACTTCAAATCGTTTTTTTCTTCTGCTTTTTGATGGAGTCCGACGACGGCGCGGACTGGCTGCACTCGGACTCGGATAGTGCAGGCAACGGCGACGTCGACCGCGAGATCCTCGCGCTCCAACGCGTTCACGGGACGAATGGATACCGTGAGGGCATGCTTGCTGGCAAGGAGGCGGCCATGCAGCGCGGCTTCGATGAGGGCTATGCACAGGCGTTCTTGCCTGCCTGGGACCACGGCGTCGACGCGGGGCGTCTGGCTGTGCGCGTTGCAGTCGCTCGCAGTCAGCAGCAGAAGCATCAGCAACACGTAGAGACGGACGGCCCCGGCAGCTGACATATTATCGAAGGGAACAGCAGCTCAAGGACATGGTGTTCGCTGTCCTATCTGCGCTGTCCTTGTGTGAATCATGTTGATCCAGCTTCCAGCCCTTCGCCGGGGCTGTTTGCGATTGATGAATAATTGAAAACAAAGCTTCTCATCGACTCTATTTTGAATCATGCTTGCTGGAAACACTTAAACGCGCTGGAGTTGAAATCTTTCGCTTCCTGGAGTTAGCATTCCTACAGGAACTTCACCGACAAGCCATTAATCCTCAACTTTGGAAAAGTTTACTGACTATGTCCTGCTCAGTCTCCAACGATACTTCAATTTTACACGAAAATGTAGGATTATTGCATCCAGTAAGATTACTTGACCCGAGATACACGGCTGCCGATCAATCTGCCCGAAAAATTATGAAATGCATGGGTTAAGCGCCAATTTTTTCTGTGTGCTCTTTAATTGCACGCATTGGGATGAACGAACAAAACTTTATTTCATGAAAAGAATAAATTTACTTATGGTCGGCAAACAACACTTAAACGAAACGTAGGTCTACACGGAAACTCCACAGAGAGACACAAAGCCAGCTATCACCCACGCCTCCTTTCCGCCACACCCCTAACACTAGCAACAATCGGATACGCCGCCGAGTATGGAGGCACACTCATTGCACCTCCCCGTTTGTCAAGAAAAGTGCGCGCCTTGCCGGAAACCTTGACAAAGAGATCGCGAATAGTCGGATGCAACACTTTCTGAGATAACCGCTTGCCGGATTTGGTACTTGCGCTTGTGGCAGCCGCTGATCGAGGGTTGTAGACGACAAGAGTCTTGGCCGAGTCAGGAGAGTTTGCAACAGGAGCCGCTGAAGCACGTGCGACGGGGTCTGGCGATGCAGCTTCAGTGCGGGAGAGAACAGATGGTTCTGGCCGATCGCTTGAAGAAACGGGTTCAACCTGGAAGTCACTTGGAACGAGGGAATCGTGATTGTCGTTGGATGTTGCAAAATCTTCGTCAATTGAGTCAAGGTCCGCAAATACATCATTGCTGCTCGCTATTGATGCTCTTCGAGAAGACTCGCAAGTAAATGGCGCTCCAACATCGTTTTCATGGAGCGAAGCGTCGGTTGATGGAGGAATCGCTTCACCATCCACAGTCACAGGACTTACAGGGCTGAAGGGTTGTGAAATAGTTGGATCCTCTGCAGATGATCCCAACAAACGAGCCAGAAGAGTCGTGTGCTGAGTTAGAACCGCGGTTTGTTGCGCCAAAAGAGCTGCTAAACTGTCCATATTGGCAGTCGAAGCGGTAGATGACAAAATTGATGCAGCTATTGAGGGCTCGGGTGATGCCGATCTCGACATCGAAGGCGAGATAGTGGATAGCGGGGTTTGCACAGATGGAGACCCCGCGTGGCTACCAAAGTCAGGGTTGGTATCCTTATCCTTCAAGTCTTTAGCTGCTGAATAGTCTTTTACACTCGCTTTCGTTTGAACAGCCACCGCAGCTGGTTTAGTACTTTTTGGTTTCACTGTTGGTGAAGCTGGACGACTGACTGACGAGACCGTGCGAGACACTGGAGTCACGGGACGCAATGGTGAAGGAGATGGTGAACCAGCAAGAGCTCTTCTGGTAGGAGTGGACGGACGATTTGGAGTTGAAGAACGAGCGGTATTTGTTGAGCGTGGGACAGAGTTCGATATGCTAACGGCACGACGGCGCGGAGCAATGAAAACAGCGGGAGCAGCTGGACCGTCCTCAACCAAGTCAGCAAAGCCGACACCGTCCACCCACTCGGCTGATACAGCTTTGGAAGCGGAGAGCTTTGTGGAGCATTTGGCGCAAGGGAAATACGAGCTCTTGCCTTCGCGTAGGTCACGGAGACCAGCGTCACAGCACACGACACCGAGACGGTCAACGAGCTTCAGATAGTCAGATCGTGCAGTACGCAGCTCTTTCTCTGTGGACTTGAGCTGGGCTTTTGTGGCTCGCGTCTCTTCCTCGGCCTGTTATGTTTGCAGCAATCTAATTAATGGAACGACAAGAGCATGTATGTCAAACCATTCGGCGTGCATCTTTCAGAGCCAGTGCCGCTGATTCTGCTTTAGCCAAGTCGCGCTTTAGGCGCGTCACACGCTCCTCCAGCACTCGCATGTTAGATTCTGCCATAGCGTGACTCTGCTTGTCTGCGTTACTTGCGTCAGATAGCGCGTCAAACGCCGCCACGAGTGCACATACAACCGCAATGGTTGACTCTGCATCACAAAAGTCTATATTCTGATTGCCGTCCCATACTGCGTGTACCACCAGAGTTGGAAATCCGGCCGAAGACAGCAGCATGTTCAGCCTCGCCAGCGGCGCCGACACAACTCTTGAATGTGCCGATTGCTCTGAACGCACGGATTGCGGACGGGAAGACGATGACGACGGATGTGATCGGTTGAAGTGGTTCAAATTGTGATGGTGAAGGGGTTGTGGATGGGGAATAAAAGGTGTGTTGTCTAACAGCGGCGACGTAGTTCGCAGTGGTTCATATTCGCCGTAGCCTCCGAATTCGCCAGTACGATCGTTCTTGTCGCCTGCGGCGTCCTCCTCCAGTTGGTTCCATGCAGACTGATCCGACATCGAACTGGAAAATAACGACGGCGACCGACGAGCCGACCGCATTGCGCTTGCTGCGGATGTCGAAGGCATTCTACGGGCGATCTGTGGCGGACGTTGCTGCTGCTGCGAGGAGGCGGCGAAGAACGAGGAGTCCATTTGGGATTTGTCACAGACGGGCCTCTCAGTCTCAATCAGCCTTAATTCACAGCCGGGTCTCAGACATATGTTGCGGAATACCTGGGCATACTCCGCCGCAATTCATCTTTCCGCCGGATTGTTAGTTCTTGCTTGCTTTGCTAACGGAATGTTCGGGCCAAGGTTAGCCGCCTTTAGCAAAGAATACCGTTTTTCGGCAGAACTTCAAACTAGTGATTTCGTGCGGTTTCAGAACAACAACCCCGCAATATTTCAGAATTCTGCGTTTCAAGCCAAATACGGTCCTCTCAGGAATATCGGAAAAATCACATCATTTATTAGCAAAGAAAGTTGAGTACGGTAATTTCCATACGCCACAAGAGCGGTACGCTTCGCCCGCCTGCTGCCGCACTTGCACGGACACTTCATTTGCATTTACAGGCTATCAGAACACGCCATGGACACCGGAGCATCAGTCGAAACTTTCATCAAAGACTGCTTGGATAAGGCATCTAGCAAATGCAGCAAAATATCTGGCAATGCATCGGCCAGGTAAAAAAATTTCCAATTATATCAGAATCCTATCTGACAGGCACGGATTCAAAAAAATCAGGCAAATGAATCAGTCGGATGCCAGATCCAAAATGCTAGATTTTTATCCTATCCTGCACAGCCAGATTTAGCCAGATTTCGCTGGATTATCTGGCAAGTATCTGGCATAATCAGCCAAATTTGTTAACTTTTTTTTTTCCTGTTCTTTTTTTCATTTTTGGTTGCCGGCCTTCAATCCGAAAAAAAAAAACCAATACTGGAAAAAATATTCAGATCCTGATTCCTTCATCTGTTGCCTCAATGCCTTCAGCAAAAGAACAAAGTTACTGAAAACCGTTGTGAGAAAAAAAAAACAGTAGGTCGCACTTAGTTTTTTTCCTAATAAATGGAAGTCTTTTTCGTCAAGTACTCTGGCAATCAGCCGGTTGCGATACGCACCCACCAGCTCATCACCGCTACAGGACAGTGGATCCAGACGCTGTTCATTGTCGCTGATGTGATCGGGGCTGTCAAACAAGCCCTTGCTCCTCGCTTTGACTCCACTCCATTTGACGACCTCATCCTCCACCTGCCTGAGGGGGTGGCTCGATCTGCTTCTGGGCTCAGCGACAAGTGCTTCCTCACGAAAGATGAAAACGACACTGCTCTGGATCCTGCTTGCAAGCTGTGTGATCTGGTTCCTAATACTCTCGGTGTGAACTCGAAGGAGCCTCTTATTATCGAAGCAAGGAATTGTAAGTCTTCCGGCATATCTCATCCCAGCCTCAATCCGATTCTTATGACTGCTATGCTTTTTAGCTCTCACGGAACGCTCGGTTTCATTTTTGAATACGTCGTTTCAGCCTGTAACAAATAGTGACAAAGTACCGGTCCGGGGTTTCATCGCCATTTACTCGAGCCAGCCGGTTACTCTCATCCTTTCAGCACCAACCGATGAGCACGGGAGACCCTGGCGCAGGATTTTGCTTTTCCTTCAGACTCTCTGTGGCACATTCGATGTATCGAAGTACTCTCTGAAGAATAAATCCAACAATGTGCTGGTGGATTTGTCGCTGGACTCAGTTCTGATCCCACCAGGCGATTATATCATGGAACCAAATGGCTGCGAGAATTTGAAAATTCAAGGAGAAGCTTTTCCCATCACGCCTACATCAAGATTAAAGCGAAAATCCAATCCCGCTAGCCCTTCAACCTCTTGGGCCAAAAAAACTCGCGTTGAAGCTCTCGCTGCCGAGGATAACGAAAGTATCGCTAGCTCTGAAACATATGGTCGAAGCAGTAAATTTCGTGAAAAAATCCTCTCTCGCGACAATCACTGTGTTGTAACACGAATGTACCGTTCGTTGGAAGCTGCTCATATTGTTGCACACTCGTGGTGGAATGATGTGCCTGGTCGAAGAGACAAGCTTCCGTCTGAGATAAGGGCGATCATTAGCACATTTCCTGACGGCATCGATAATGTCAAAAATGGCATATTGTTGAATAGAGATTTAGCCGGTGCTTTCGATGAAGGCAAGTTCGGTTTCGTGTTTCAAGGTGGCCATTTCTATGCGGTTGCTATCACAACGGATATTTTGGAGTTGGATGGAACTCAAATGGACGAGAATTTGCGGACGCGCTACGATGGAACTTCTTGGTGGTCTTCGCAAAATCAGCCAGCTGTAGAACTACTGCAATTTCATTTCAGAAACAGTGTTTTCAAACATATGGCAGGATCTGGTTTGATAGAAGAAGATTCGGATTCAGAATATGACAGAGATGAAGTACTCTGTGGCAAGCAGTGGCCGGATTCTCAGCATTTGGTGATTGATTGGAGATTGGATGTAGATTCGCAGACTTCAAATGTTCCAATGGCCCAGGAATAAATATTTGTTGAAGGGTTTCTTTCGAAGTACTTTTGCCAACAGCAAAACACACAGAGGCTCGTGCCCCTGCCACCAACACCAAAGCCACAGCCGCCACTCACATGTTGGCAATACAATGCAAAAGTCCACACTGCCAAAGCCAGATCTGCCAATAAAAATGGTTAAACCTCCCAAAATCATCTGTGTTCTCCTCAGCAACCACCAGCTAAATGCCTGCCAAGGTTGGGACCTGAGGCTGGGATGAGATATACCGGAAGACTTACGATTCCTTGCTTCGATAATAAGAGGCTCCTTCGAGTTCACACCGAGAGTATTAGGAACCAGATCACACAGCTTGCAACCAGGATCCAGAGCAGTGTCGTTTTCATCGTCCGTGAGGAAGCAGTTGTTGCTGAGACCAGAAGCAGATCGACTCACCCCCGCAGGCAGGTGGAGGGTGAGTTCGTCAGGATGGATAGAACCCAATTTCGAAGGGAGTGCTTGTTTCACAGCCCCGATCATATCAGCGACATCCAATAGCGGATAGTCCCTCCTGGTTCCTTGTGTATCACAGTGGGTTTGGATCTTGACCGGATGGTTGTCGCCGTACTTGAGAAAGAATGTAGTAAACAAAACATTAACCCTAGAAATGCGACACTGTTGATCCACGCCTTTTGTCTGCATACTCTTTTTCGCACAAATTCGAATCTTTGCTTACTGCTCTTTGGTTCATTAGGCCAACTTCCGATTTCCAACGCAAAACTGGACGTCTTAGTCGCGTTTCTCTTCGCGGCAGCCATTTCGGCAATTTGCCATTCATCGGCTTTTTGTCGAATCGCAAAGTACCATCGAAGCGGCAAGTAGCAAAACTATACACAAAACAGTCTTGGAGTACCTTCGAATTACATTAGTGGAGTCTGGATAATTATTTGGTACTCTCACGAGAAATGTGGCAGAAAGCGCCGGCAGAAGCAGACACAAAAACGAAACTGGGAGATCGGAAAACCATTCACCACTGGAACTTGATCTTCTCGCGGAGGCAATGGCGCCGAAGACTTCGCTGGCACCTGCAATTCCGCCGAGTCGCTTGCCAAAATGAAGGTTTCGGCAAATGATCACCGTCTTTTGCAAGGACAAGAATCAGAACAGATTCAAGATTGTTTGTCTCGTTGTCAGGTCAACATTCACTGGTTTTTAATTTTTTTTTTATGCGTTCCCCGTTTCTATTTGTTGGAAGGAAATGGCCAACCAAGTAAGTACTCTTCGTCAAGTACGGTGGCAACCAGCGGGTCAAAATTGAGACGCACAACTTCGGTGAACTGGAAAGAAGAACGCCGCTATCGGATGTCGCTGATTTGATCGGGGCTTTCTTTCCTGCTGTTTCCCCTGCTGAACTCGGACGGTACAACCTCCACCTGCCTGCGGGGGTGAGTCGATCTGCTTCTGGTCTCAGCAACAACTGCTTCCTCACGGACGATGAAAACGACACTGCTCTGGATCCTGCTTACAAGCTGTGTGATCTGGTTCCTAATACTCTCGGTGTGAACTCGAAAAAGCCTCTAATTATCGAAGCAAGGAATCGTAAGTCTTGCTGTATATCTCATCCCAGTCTCAATCCGATGCTTATGACTGCTATGCTTTTTAGCTCTCACGGAACGCTCGGTTTCATTTTTGAATACGTCGTTTCAGCCTGTAACAAATAGTGGCCAAGCACCGATCCATTCTGTAATCGCCATTTACTCGCGCCAGCCGGTTAGGGTTCGAGACATCGAATGTACCACAGATAGTCTGAAGGAAAAGCAAAATCCTGCGCCAGGGTCTCCCGTGCTCACGGGATGGTACTGAAATAATGCGAGTAACCGGCTGGCTCGAGTAAATGGCGATTACAGAATGGACCGGTGCTTGGTCACTATTTGTTACAGGCGGAAACGATATATTCTTTAATGAAACGGAGCGCTCCGCGAGAGCTAAAAAGCATAGCAGTCATAAGCATCGGATTGAGGCTGGGATGAGATATACCGGAAGACTTACGATTCCTTGCTTCGATAATTAGAGGCTTTTTCGAGTTCACACCGAGAGTATTAGGAACCAGATCACACAGCTTGCAAGCAGGATCCAGAGCAGTGTCGTTTTCATCTTTCGTGAGGAAGCACTTGTCGCTGAGCCCAGAAGCAGATCGAGCCACCCCCGCAGGCAGGTGGAGGATGAGGTCGTCAACGGAATTGGAGTCAAAGCGTGGAGCAAGTGCTTGGCCGGCTCGTTGGCACGGTACCTGACGAAGAGTGCTTGGTTGGCCATGTGAAATGGATTTTTGGCTTGAGTTGAACAGCGGTGTTTAACTTTGAATAATCTTGTTCACTTATTTCTCCAGGAATTATCCATATTTATCATCGGTAGGTATTGTCAACACCTAGAACGCACCAGCATTCAAACCTATAATGCAGACAAAGCTGGCCGAACAGATAACTCAAAGCATTTCTTCACTTAAGACAGGCATAGGCTCACCATTGTGTGATAATCGGCTGCTTCTTCTGGAATTCCCCACCCCCTGCGAGAAATCCCAAATCAGGGCAGAGACTGAACATGTCGACGGATTGGAAGACAAGGCCCAGTACCGCAAATTTTCGAAAGAACGTCAAACGCATGAGCGAGCAGAAAATCTCTCCCGAATGTCACATTACCGCATAAAAAAAAACTAAATGAAACATCAGTGAATGTTGAGCTGATAACGAGACAAACAATCTTGGAATCAAACTCGCCAAAGTCGCAAGGCCAACAAGTAACAGCAACATGAAATTATATTAAACTCCGCAAAGGACAAAAAAAAATCCTTGAGAAGTCCCATATCTTCTGGATTCACACGTGACTGAATCACTTCAAATGTGTGATGAAGAAAGGGTTAAGTTAAGAAATAGACTCAGAATCAGAGCTATGTTCAGTTTTGATGTGGAATTGGGCACAGGTTATGTAGGGTTAAAACCAGGGGTGGGAATAGAACCAGAAAAAAATTAGGCTTCAAGCTAGAACTAAGGATCCTAGAACTTTGTGCATTCGAATCTTTTTTTTACGATTCGTTTTTATTTCTTTTTTCGGAAACAAAATGTACAAGTCGTTGTGGCTGAGTCTAGCCGTCGCGGATGTGGTTAGGGCTGTTACAGAATTAACAAGTAATGTTTTGTTTACTATCTTTCGCATTCGGAATGAAACTGCTTTCTGCGGACATTAAGTTTCATGTAAAATGACCACCCAATTCTTTGTCAAGTACGGCGACAACCA
>JADHYT010000333.1:0-24094 GCA_027604725.1 Entophlyctis luteolus
TTCCACATGCCCATTCTGCGCTGCTCTGTGCAATGGAGTGTTTTGCCACTTGTCCGTGGGCTCCAGTGTGGCGCCTCCTTCCAAAAGTGCAGCGATTTGAGCTCTGGGACCGCGACGTGCAGCAATGTGGAGCGCAGTTTCTGAATATTCAACCGTGGTCGCGTCTACGTGCGGTGATGTGGTGAGAATTAATTGGATACAATTCAATTCTGCACATGCTGTGGCATAATGCAACGGTGTCCAATTGTCAACACCTTTTGCTTGAAAGTTGGCGCCAAACGCTTTGAGCATTTGAAGAATAATGGTGTTGCCAATTCTTGCTGCAATGTGCTGAGGGCCATCAACGCCATCGACATCCGTGTTGACTTTGGCACCGGAACGAAATAGTAGTTGAACTATATCTGGATTTCCAATTTCACATGCAAGTCCAATTGGAGTCAAATTAGTCGCTTCGTCAACCTTGTTGCATTCATTCATGAAAGTTCCATGCTCTACAAATTCACGGACTTTTTCAATTTGACCGAGATATATCGCGTACAGAAGTGGAGGCTGGGGATTGCTGTGAGTGGATACGATTTGTACGAATAGAGCACTCACCATTTTCTCGGGCTGCCTGGACACGTCAAAACTCCTTTGTTCCACGTCAAAAACGCCCTTCCAAAACGTTGCAGCTTCTCGCCCGTCTTCATCTTTGACACATGTGTTTGCATCGTGCTTAAGTAACACGCGTATAACATCCACAGCTCGAACAACAGCTGCAACATGCAGGGCTGTTGACTTGTCTTTGGAGTTTTGGTAGTTAATGTCAGCCTCAGTCTGCGACAATAATAGATCAACAACTCTGGCATGCCCACGTCTTGCAGCCTCATAAAACGGAGGATTTTGAAACAACCTCAGCCGGTGGGCTCGCGCGAGCAGTTCGACTTTGCCAGGATTCTGCGGGGACACCAAATGCTCAAGAATATCAGGCCGACCACGGATCACGGCAAACCAGAAGATGCTGGGTCCAAGACTTTCTGCCGACAAAAGGGCAAGCCACTCTGGCCACTGTCCAAGTAAAGGTTTGGCGGTTGCAAAATGCTCTGACCACTGCTCAATTGCATACACCAGAGCCTCATCAAGTCCATCTGCACTTTCATAGCCCATAAGCAAGCGCCAAGCCCTGATTTTAATTTGCGCATCATTCTGGTAGAGCAAACTGATGCAACCCTTGCATAGCAGTGTCTCGCATTCTGCTGCATCAAGACGCAGCTCTGCCCCTTCTTGGGACGAAAGATGGTCCGCGACTGATTTGTGCATAAATTGAACCTTCCCTCCAGAAATATTCAGCAGAGAATGGATTGGCACAAGACAGCGGCGAATCAAGTGTTCTGGCATCATGAGCAGACTTGCCAATCCCTTTTCTGAAATTGCGCGACGTAAATGTACCATACTGCCCAATACGGTGCGGTATTGCTCGCGGGCGTCACTTGACCATCCATGATATGCCACACGGAATGTTCGCTGGTAAAGATCACCAAGCGCCTGCATCGATGTTGCTGTGCCAGAACCCATTTGCTGGACTTCTTGAACAGCGGTCCAGACATCTGCTGCTTTGCAAATAACATCATCGTAAGCCAAAACAATCCACACGAATAGTCCACATGCTGCTTTAGCGACAGTTGTCGCAAGCTCGCCTGTCTGAGACTGTCGATGTCGCGGAAGGAGATGTTTGAGTTGCGTCATACGGTGCAATGAGAACGAAGACAGGTCTGCCAGGTTCCTTTCCTCATTGAGATCAAGAACGAAAGGTGTGTGGTCTGCAAAGATAGACACAATATCGTCACTAGGACGGCTAGTCACAAGCAGACGCATATTGTCGGGGACTTTCTTCCAGTTTTCGGCAAGCAGTTTCAACAGTTCTTTGCGAGCAGCACTGTTTGGTGGCGCGCATTCGTCGAGCGCGTCTATTGTCACCACACGCCGCTCCCCTGAATAATGACGCAGAGGATCCACGATCAGTCGGTCAAATAGCGCACTGAGTGGTCCTTTTTCGAGAGTCTCAGCTGGCGTCATACTCATTTGCTCCCGTACAGAAGGGGGAACAATAAGTGCAATCTGCCATGCGAGAGTTAGAAGCAGCCGTCTTGGGTTAGACTGATCCGCGACTGAGTGGTTACACATGAACGTGGCAATAAGCTTGTCAATCCGGCGAAATTCCTGCGTGACGCATGCGTATACCACTGATTTTCCAGAACCCGCAACCCCTTGCAACCAAAAAACCCTTTTGCCGTCATTGTCACTCAGCCAGTCTGTGATGCTGTTCAGAAGCCAGTCCCTGGTGCCTGGCTGACGGCTGTACTCTCTTGAAATTATTTGGTCAGTAACGTCAAGAGGTGCCAATTTCTGATTCAGAACAACCGTGTATCGATCGCCATGTGGTATAACAGCAGCATCATTGAGTGCTCGGCCCACATTTGACTCGGTTTTGTCACGGAGCACCCGACGAACTTCTTCAAGAAGCTTTTTGAGCTCATCTTCACGTCGAATTGAATTGTTTCCAAAGCCAATATACAGCAAGCCACTCGTTATAAAATCGCAAGGCCCGAAAGGCCCGTTATCGAGACGGATAGGGACCATTTTTTTTTTCTTGTCGGCGGCAAAGTTGATCTCCCGTCGGCAGTTTTCAGATTGCTGTTAAAAAAAATAACATTACTTGATCCCGATAAAAGTTGCTAAAAAGCACACAGGACTCACGCCGTATTTTTGAGATAGGCATGCCACAAAAATTGTGCTGTTGAGAACCGCTGCTTTCATTGCCGCATAGGTTTCGCCAGTCATGTTCACAATATCCATCCACACCGACAACCCGTCTTTACGCAAATACTCAGCGACAGATGTAACTGTCGATTGCTCGTTCCAACTATTTCAAAGATAGAGTTCATGATCAGGAAAGTAACACTAGATGATTTGGGTGTTACTGTACCAGTAACTCAACATCACATCAAATTTTTCTTGTTGTTGAATTTCGGACTGCTTGAGAATCATATTTTCTGTGGAACTTCCGTCTTGAAAATGCTTTTGCTCAGCAGAAGAAACAATCGATTGGACAAGCGTGGCATGTGGTGGTATTTGTACAACACTCGCGGGGACTGGGTGAAACACCTGTCGCGTAGAGGCGGCGGCATTGCCTAGATGGGTCGAAATGAGCAATAGCATGGGTTTAATTGGGGCACGCTTACAACGGGCGTTTATCCAAGCGTTGAGGAGTAAGATAAACTGCTCAACACGTTCCGTCTGTGTTGCAAGCGATTTGTTCAGTATTAGTCGTGAGGCTTCTGATGGCGAATTTAGGCAAAAGAAAGAAAAAATTTGTTTGACTCACGTGAATTTCCAATCCATTCGCAGTGGCACATTGCCGCAGTTTGAACGATAACTGAAAAGCACTCGCGCACTTGCTCTGCACTCTCAGGTGCACCTGGATCTACGTGGTGGACCAAAGCAGTTGCCAGGGTGTTAGCAAGAGCCGCAACGGCCTTGATCGCGCTGCTTGAGACTTGCTTCACATTCACGTAGGCAGACGTCGACTGCGTTGTCACAACAGTTAGTTTAGGCCGGTAAATGGAAGACTTAATGCTACTTTGCAACAGATAGCCATTGCGACCCAGGCGAGTTTTGCCTCCAGTTGGGCTTGTGGTTGATCATTGCCAGATAACTTTGTACATACAACGTCGATACTGGAAAGGATCGATCGTAAATACCCGCCCACTCCTCCATCGGCAGCAGCTGCCCACGAGACAGTCGGATCGAAGCCAAGCCAATCCCTGGTGGATGCTCGTCCGACAAAGGCGGCTGCACTAAGTTCATCACTATTCATGCCATACATGCACTCGATAGACGCGCGATCAAACAGAGACACCACTGTGATCGAATTGTCTCTAATAGTAGCGAACGCGCCGTCCAGTGTTGTGATATCTGAAGCGGCGGTTGGAGTCCCAGCTGGAATGAGAGGAACAGGGACGGGAGCGGGAGTGGCATCTGTGGGGTCCGCATTCACTGGCATCGGCACTGGCCGCAGCTTGCGCATGGGGAAAAAGTCAAACTGTCTGCGTCGAGGCTTCGGCGGCATAGTGTCCTCACCGGAAAAAGTTTTGTCGACCAACAAACAACTCCAAGAATTTTTCTCCTTCCCACACGCCCACTGCCAGCCCGGAACAAATGCTATAAACTACTGGCCCTAGTTCGAGGAATGTTTCGTCTTGCCCATCTACGGAGCGGAAGGGTTGCGAGAGATAAGGCGTTGATAAGTATAGCATGGGAACCAGCATTGGATTTTGACAGTCTCGGTTTCCGCCTCAGCAAAGATTTGCTGAAGCTTCTGGTGGCCAGTTTCAGACAGACAGTGCGAACACAAGGTGCAAACTTGGTAATTATTTTGGCAGCCTCCAGGTCCTTTGTTCGATCAAACAACCTCCAGAGCTGATCCACAAAGTCCAAGTCGTCGCCGCAACTTTTCCTTGATTGGGGATGAAATCCGTGAGTTCCCCGATCACGGCCAATTGCATTCTCAATTAAGAGTCCTGTTGTACGCATTCGAATAAATATGTTCGACGAAGCCGAACGACAATCCTACCACTGCGAAGACATGTGCACTTTGTAATTTATATAAGTGAATAGCTCCTACCATGCTCCTGCATTGCTGATGGATGCGGCGATCGAAAACCTCGAATTGGTCTTCGGTGCAAAGTCCCTGGATCATCTTTAACAACAACTCTTCATTGTCGGGCCGTATCAACTACCTAGCGCTCGCTGTTTGCCAGTTGGGGGCAGCCAACTACTGCCATTTCAGCTTATTCACGAAGAAATAGCTCAATGCCAACTTCATGTGCATTCGACACTTGGTGACTGCGGAGACACGTAGGAATACAGAACTGCCAGGATTTGAATGCGGTGGTACGATGAAGAATCTTTTGAAAGATAGTTGGTTTCGAAAGTGGGTTGGGTGCGCGCAACTTGCAATCAGGCACCAACTTGGCAAAGACGATCGGTGCACCAGCTGACCTCTTTGCAGAGAAAAACAAAATTTCCTGGCCCCCCTTCCCCACCACTTGTTACTCCCATCCAAACACCAAGCTACAATAGCGCGAAGAGTTGCGATGCATGCCAACGAGATTGGACTAGTGTGAAAAAAAGAACGCTGCTTAAAAGTTTTATTCTTCGGGTTTCTTATTCAAATACCCCAACGACATGAGCTCCGATTCGACCGCCTGATAGTCGATTACGGAGGCGGGCACGGCGCTTTCAGTCCGGCTGAAAGCGACTTTGCCCGGCACGCGGTAGGTTTTCCAGTCGACGGCGCGGATGTCGATGGGAACGTACTTCAAGCCCTCCTCGGCGTACCGGCTCTTGATGAAAGCTTCGATTTGATTGTCGAGCTGTTCTTCGGTAATGAGACCGCCGTATTCGCTGGGTAACATTGACGGGTCCACAAGCTCAAAGATTTCGGGTCCCTTTTTGAAAATGAACTGATTCGTTTCAGATGCCTGCTGCTTGATCACGTGGAAGCACGCCTGGAAGAATGGACTCGCATTGTAAAACACGAGCGGAGTATGGACTGCGGCGGGAAGGGTCACTCCGACGAGGTTGGTTGTTCGGTATAGATTCAGTCGCAGATTGACCACCTTGAAATTCGCGACATCAAACAGACACATGGAACCGCCCCGCCACTGCTGGCAGACACCGTAGAAGCCATACATGGACATGTACGCAGCAAACTGTTTGGGCACACCGCCGATGCGATCGGCGCTCATCCGCCGGAAGACCAGAATTCTGCCGTCGCGGGAAAGCAGGTTGGGCAGCGAAAAGAACAGCTTGGTCAGGAAGTAAGCGTGGACATGGACAATGGAGACCCGAGCGGCGGGGTCGCCGAGGTTTTCCTGATGCCAGAGGGCAAAGCTGCGGAGGAGAGCGAGGGTGCGGTCGACGTCATGGCCCGTGGAGTCGAACGAGTAGTCGATGTGGTGGGCGTCGATGTTTGCGGCGGCCAGCAGCGGGTCTGCGGCGATGCCCTCCCGCAGCAGGCGCTCTTTGGCGTCCATATTGCAGTGTTTGACGGGCAAAAACTTTTTCCCCTGGTCATTGGTCTTGGTCTTTGCTTCCGCAAGCAGGTCCCGCCAGTGCCGCAACTGCCGCCGCGGCAAGCGACGCCTGGCGCCACGCTCAATGATCGGAATCCAGGAGACGGGCGGGGTCGGGCGGCGGCGGCGGCGGCGGCGGAGTGCGCGTGTGGAGTACCCATCTAAAAAAATGCAGTGATTGTTTACGGCTTGGCGGCGGCGTGCCTAACTCCAAATTTGTTTCATGAGCTAGCTGTCTGACGCCGCTATTGACATCGCTTTTCGTGGGTGGCGATAACGCCTATATTTGCTGAATCATGGGCCATGTGCGTCACTGCACGCCAGGAACCCTGTTGTGTCAAGACTTAAGCTGAGTTTTTCAATCACTCATTGCCAAAAGGTCGCCGGCAGGATGCCTTTGGCGGGAGACATCCTGCCCGGGTCACGGCTTCATCGTTTAGTGCTAAAAAGGAATAATTGACTTTTCTTTTGTTTCAAGACCATCCAAATACATCATCTACACGCTCTTTTCTTTGCCTTTCCCCATGGACTTTTGCCGCTCCAGACTTTCTTTCAGAGGGTTCAGCACCTCCGTGCCCATGGAGGAAACAATTCCATTCCACACGTCGTCGGCAACTTTGTCGCCGTCCGGTTTGATTTGAGCAAGGAAATTCACAGCCATTTCATTCAGCACCGCTTCGTCGGCAATCTCTCCATTTTCAATCTTTTCTTCCCAATTTGCTTTTGCCCTGCCAAGCTGACTAAGAAGATCCTGATACTGCGCAGCTTGCTGTGCTTCTACTATTTGGCGCTGAGCCACATCAATGTCGGTCTGCAAAAATACACAATAAAAAAACGGCCGGAAATTCAGAACCTTTCAACGTCATAGAAAAAAAGAAGGACGAAAAAGAAAAAAGAATGAAGGAAAGAAGAAAAAAAAATTTCCACGAACAAACGAAAAAATAATAAATAACAAAAAAAAAGGAATGACCTCAATTTGCGACAGAAGCTCTATGCCATTCATCTCAGTGCCAAATTCAAGTTTTGCCGCATCCAGTGCTTGGGTTCGCAATTCGAGAGTTCTTTGTGCAAGCTCTGCTTGGTTTGCGAAGTTCGCGCATGCAGCGTACATTCCGTCTTTGAAAGTTTCTAGAATGCGAGTAGAGACTTCGGATGAGTTTTTCGACATGGTTGCGTGGTGGGGAAGGGATGGCATTTCGACTGGGGCTCGTGGCAGAAGCGGTGACTGTGATGGCATCTGATCGGCTTTGTTTGCCTCCACGGAAAGTACAGGCAAATCTGGAAGCACGACCGTTTGCGGATGAAGTGTCAGGAATCGAAGGTACTGCGTGTGATACCACTGTGCGTGGTCATACGGAAGCTTTCCGTTCATTTCATACGGAAGATTGAATTCGCTGACATAGGTCAGTATTTCGAGATTGTTGCATTCAATCATCTGAAGAACATTTAAAAGACGATAACGAAAAATAAAAAAAGATATGTGGCGCTTACCTCCACCGGAAACGATTTCAAAACCCCCGGAACATTGCTAAGGAAAGCCCAAGCGCGTGACCGATACGTTTTTGGAGAATATTTGCAGACGAGTAAAGTCTTTAGTTTGATAGGTATCACGTTGTAAATGAATTCAACAAGCATGAGATGGATATCGTCCAGCGGAGGCGCCAAAGGATTCAATTCTTTAGTATTCGAGATGATAGTCAATCCATTCTGCTTGACGGCAGGACTGAGTTTTTGGAATCAGGTATTTGATTGTTCTGAAAGAACGAGGTCTGTACAATATAAAACACGAACATTTCGAGTGCAAGCTCCATGACCCAGAACAGGGCCCACTGAAAACCAGCCAGTTGTTCCAGGCTGTGCAAGGTCCAAGTTTCGTGCCAGTGTTTTAGATTGACGATCAGCAAGGGGGTTCCACGGAGATCGGCAGCGACGTCAGTGACGAAGGAGAATAAATTGGACTCCAGAATCCAAAGCGGATAGGGATGAATGCGGAAATATTTTGCGGCATCTGCTTTGAACTTTGCGTTCTGGATGCTGAGGGCTGTGGCCTTTTTGATGCTCCAGTTGGCGGCCTTGAGGAAGGTTTCGGCGCTCGACTCGTCGATGGCACGCACGGCGGCGAAATCGTGCACTACCTGGGAGGGGTGTAGGGGGAGGGGGGTTGTTGGGAGAGGACGGGGGACGGGTGGCAGAACGAGCCTGAGGTTGGCTGAGGGTTGGGAGTTCGAACATTTTATTTTGGCAAAACAATCGCAAAGCAGTGTGCATGGCAATGGCATGCTATGGGATGCGGGAGACTTGTTCAGTGACGATGCAGTGCGGGGGTGGGGCGCACGCAAGTCTAATCGCGTAGCAGCATAGGAATGGAATGGAATGGAAGGGAAGTGAGGGATTTGGTGGATGCAATGGGATGCGATGGAATGCAACGGGATGGGACTGGATGTGAGCAAGTGTCGGAGTGCGGGAGTGTGGGAGTGTGTGCAATGAAGGGACAAACACAAACAGAATTTTTGTGCCACGCCGATTGCGCAATCGAGCACATTGGAAATTGCGCCTGCAACTGACACTCACTCTCAGACTCACTCTCGCACTCACACTCTCTGCGTCTCTCTGTCTCTCTCTCTCTCTGTCTGCCCGTCTCCCACCCACAATGCACGCTGTCGCCACAACGCACCGCGCTGACCCGTCGCCCGTCCTCCTAAGGCACTCAATTGCGCCCCCTCATCATCCCATCGTCTCCTTCCACGCGCTGCCCCCGGAGGTGCTGCTGCACATCGCCTCCTTCATGCACCCGCACTCGGCGCGCGCCGCCCGTCGCCTGTGTCGCGCTATCTACCGCGCTTTCTCCGCTGCCCCCTCCTTCGCGTTTGCGCGTCGCAACCTGCTGAACCTGACGTCCCCCGCACTTCCGCTCGCTCTCCAGCCTCGCCCGTTCGCCTGGGTCAAACTGCCCCAGGTCTACACCGAAGCAGTCATACAACTCTTGGGAATCACCTACCACTCCTTGTCCGTTCTTGGGATCAGATACGAAGAAGGCTCTCCCATCGAAACTGACTCGCGCGACCAACAAACTCTCCGTGATGCCATCAGTCCTGTCGACATTGCTACGCGTCTGCGAAATTCTTTGGAAGCAAACATCGCCGCCGGTCGAATGACTGCCTGGCATTGGCAAGTCTGTGACGCCCTCACTGTCCAAGTCGCCAGCATTTCCGGGTGGTCCACCGTATTTGACTTGCTCGCCAAGTCAAATCTTGTTACCGACACTTCTGATCAGCCCCCTGCAGACTTGGATTTGGCTCTTTTACTGGCTGCCTTGAACGGCTGCACCAGTGTTGCCGTCTCAATATTGACCAACGACCAGTTGTTGAAATCTGTCAACTTGGCATTTGATGATTCCGCCGCCCTGCGATATGCTTTTGCAAGTGGCAATTGGGAGATTGTCAAACTGATTGCACAAGCCAGCACAAGCGGCAAAGCTAAAGTTGCATTGCCGGCGTCCGTCTTGT
Organism: Entophlyctis luteolus; assembly: GCA_027604725.1. NCBI lineage: Eukaryota > Fungi > Chytridiomycota > Chytridiomycetes > Chytridiales > Chytriomycetaceae > Entophlyctis > Entophlyctis luteolus. The sequence continues at coordinate 9,623 of JADHYT010000333.1, forward strand.
CTGCCATTCATCTATCGCCAGAGCGCGTCTTCTCTTCCCAAGTAATTTCGTTCGCATGTCGTGTTTGTGATGGCTCATGCATTTGTGTTGAAGCTCAATAGTAAACTGTAAATATTTTAAAAAAAGTCTTTCTCCGCCTCCATGATCACATCCTGCTGATGGGAATTTGTCTATGCTGGTGGACGACAAGCTTGAAGAGAGATCAGTGACGAGAATCTTAAAAAAGTTGCCCGGCACACCAAGGAAAGGTGACACAGTGGCTTGTTGTCTGTCGGAAAGTCAAACCACCAAATGGTTCGCTGCCCGCCTCCCCCCTCATCCTCACCAGTCTCGCCCTCCGCATCCATCCGCCCATCACAGGCGTGCATCGTTGGGCATAGCCGTATCCCATCCCATCCCGCCACTGGCAGCTCGCTGACCTGTTTGTTTCCTTCCCATTGCGCTCAACCCGCCCGTGACGCATTGCATCTCTGCGTCTCCCGCCGACATGCCGTACTGCGCGACCGTCGCCGATGCCGATCTGCCATTTTGCAACCGACACTCTTGCTCTGCATTGCGACTGCGTTTCACTGCGATACGCACAACGTGACTACCAATTCTCGAAACTTGCGGTGCGCGGGCGACTGCAGCCGTCCAACAAGACATTCAAAATCAAGAGAGTGCTCGGCAAGGCCCAAAAGCAGAACAGGCCCATCCCTAACTGGTTCCGCTTCAAGACAGACTCAAAGATCAGGTGATGACTCCGCCCCGCCCCGCTCCGACCTATTCCCCCCGCCTCCACCCCGAAGTGCGAAGATTGCGCGTCGATGTTGTGTTCTTCGTATCGCTTGTGAATGGATTCTCCTTGTTTACGTCGAATCCCACCTTTCTTTGCAAATTGTACTTGAGTGTTAACCCGTTCTTTTTTTTTTTTGTCCTGCCTGCAGATACAATGCTAAGCGCAGACACTGGCGCAGAACCAAGCTGAACGTGTAAACTGGAAGTTGCTGTTGGCTGTGTGATGTGGTTTGGAATGTAGTGGCAGATCTCGCGCCCAACAACCGAAATAAAACACGAAATACAAAAAAAAAAATGAGCACAGTAGTGCCTAAGGTCGGGATTGCGACCGTCACCCGACCGCCGACACCGACGGACCAGCGATTCGCGTTCCGTTGCCGGACAATAAAGGGAGAACGAAGTAGCCAGTGTGATTATCATAAAGTGCAGACGGATTTCCCGATTTAGGGATGAAGCGCCGCCACCCACCTCCTGCCGCGGTCCGTCGGCGCCACGCGCGTGAATGCCCACCGCAGCTGGACTTTTTGCAGTTAGCGGCGCCTGTGTGCGGCGCGATTCTCGGCAAGTGGCGTACGCCAAGGGAAATGTTTGTGTTTACGACAGCGCGCCCGAATGAACTTCCACACGGAGCAAATGTTCAAGCACAAGCTGGTGGGCTTTATCGTGCAGCTGCATGGAGGAGGTGGACAAGGAAATCAGTGAGATGAAACTCCGCATCAACGCGCGTGCGCGCATTGTAGTCAATTGAGGGAGGCGGTGTGGTTGGGGGTTTAATGACGTGTGTTGAGTGAAACAAAAAAATGTCGTCCGGCCTGACACAGCGGCGGCGCAAGGGCGGCGCCGGCGACGCCTTTGATTCGCACGACGGCGCGCCGTCCGGAGCCGCATCGTCGACGGATTCCGTGCCGATTGCCGGGTTCGGCGACTCGTCGCGCCGGAACAGCTCGCACGGCGGCGAGGAGTACAATTCGGCCCGCCACTCCAACGGCGACCGCGACTACAACGATGACGACGACGACGAAGGCGGCGGGCGGAAGGGAAAGCAAAACAAACTCACGCTGATGGAGGAGGTCCTGCTGATGGGGCTCAAGGACTCCCAGGTCAGTCAGTGTCCGCCGCTTGCGGGAGGGGGCTGGCTTTCTTGGCATTCTGCCTCCCGTTGACTCGATTTCGACCCGCCAGGGCCACCTGTCATTCTGGAACGACAACATATCATACGTGAGTCTGCTGCGTTTCGCGCGCGCGCGCGTGTGTGTGTGTGTGTGGCGTTTTTAAAGATTTGGAGGAAAAAAACAGGTTCTGCGCGGATGCATTCTGATGGAACTCTCGTTCAGAAAGCGAATCGCGACGGTGCAAGAAATTCGCAAGCGCCCGTATTCGGAGCGCTTGCTTCAGGTTGAAATTAATTGATGTCTTCGCTTGTTGACACCTAGCTCACGGCTGTTTTTTTGTTTTTTCGTTTGTTTATTTTTTTTTTCGTCTCGGCCTTCGTAAAAGGTGATTGACGAAAGGCCGACGGGAGAGGTTTTGCTGGACGAAGCTTTGCGCATGATCAAAACCGATTCGCAGAGCATCGCTTCTTGGATTGACCTGATGAGCGGTTTGAAACCAATAATCTCTGTGTTTCGTTTGTGCTAAAATTATTCCTTTTTTTTTTTTTTCTTTTCTTTTCTTTTCTTTTTCCCTTCGTGGTTTTTGTTTTATTTCATCCTTCGATTGGCAAGGCGAAACTTGGAACCTTATGTCATTCAACTATCAGCTGAAGCAAGTGCGGGAGCGCATTGCAAAAGGTCTAGTGGATAAGGGCGTCCTGCGGACCGAGAAGCGCAATTTTGTCCTCTTCGATATGGCAACGCATCCAGGTGTCGTTCGAATTTGCATGCAAACAGCATCAAGATTTTTGACACAACAAACACCAAAAAAAAAAAAAAAAAAAATTCCGCACGCAGTCGCCGATTACTCTGTGAAGGAGCAGCTGATTCAGAAGACGGTCGACTGTCTGCTGGGGCGCGGGCCGGCGCCGACGAAGCAGCTGGTGGCGATGGCATGCGCGGCGTACGCGGCCAACGTGCTCGAAAACGCTCTAGTTGGGTTGAACCACGCGCAGCGCGAGCAGGCGTTCGCGCGCGTCGACGAGCTGCTGCAAACGTGGGCAGCCTTGGGTGACAAGGCCAAGCAGGCTGGCTGCGACGACGTCATGGCCGGCGTTCTGGGAGTGTACACCAAGATGGACAGCTTACTGTGATATGCGTGGTGCCGCTCCTTTTTTTTTTTTGGTGCACGCGCGTGTCGGTCTGATGGGTGGTTGTGAGGGTGTGGGGGAGGATGTGGTGGTATATCTGTGCAGGACGTGTGCTCCGCGCAAGCTGGCAGAATGGGGCGAGTGAGGGTCGCGCAAAACGTACGTTGTGTGGTTGGTGTGTTGCTTTCGAAAAGCTCTTTCTTGACTAAGTTGCGCCGATTTGTTGTGGCCGTGGTTGTGGTTGAGGTTGCAGTGATTGTTGTTAGCTGTGGCGAAGCGACTCGAGACCTCGCGCGAGCAAGAATGGTCACGTCAAACCGCCGCGCCGGCATCGGCGACATCTCCGACGAGCTGCTCATCTATGTCGTCGCGAATCTGGATCCCGTCAACTTGGTGTGTGTGTGGCGCTGGCCTGTCCGTTGCTGTTCCGCACGCACCGACCACTCGCATATCCCCTTCTCCCGCCCCACGCCCCTCCCGAAATCGCTTTTTTAGCTCGAGTGCGCGGGTGTCTGCAAGCGCTGGAACCGCGTTGTCGGCGACGACTCGTGCTGGCGTCGAGCGCTCGCATGCTACTTGGGCGGAGTGCTTCCCGTCAGGTACGGCTCTCCTACATCCACCCCAAACGCCAACACCTGGCAGTCGCGTCGCTCGCAAGAGCTGGAAACAGGAGTTTATCACGCGGTTCAGGCTTTTGAGGTGATCGAGAACCGCTGCTGCACCAACAAAAGAACTTGAGAGTAAACCTTTCTTTGGTTCCGCACAGAGAGTGGAAGTCTCCTCCGAAAAGGGTTGTCCAGTTCGATCCTCGGATCGGCAGTATTTCAAGCATGAAGGCAGACTTCGATAATGATCGCTTGCTCGTCGGATCGCTGGAAAAAGGTTAGTGTCTCGGAGTAGTGTCCAGAAGAAGTTTGTATAACGCCTTGACTATTTTTCTACTGCCAGGTATTGTTTCGATATGCCGACCGTCAACGGGCAAAGTCGAGCGCGAGCTCGTTTATTTCAATTCAGATCTGGAAGCGCGTCCTATCTCCGCTCTCTTGATAGAAAAGTTGATATTCGTATTTCTGCCCCTTCTCATGTTCTTTCTTCCATATCCAGGTCACGCGTCATCTGCGGCCACTTCACAGGCCGCATTACTGTTGTTTCGCAATTCATCGCGAAACCCGCCACAAGCCACAACATGATCCACCTGCCGGAACTTCATTCTAGTCCCGTGACAGCGCTGGCATCGTTTCCAAACATTCCCCATGTCATCGCAAGTGGAAGCATGGACGGATGCGTGCGGATTTGGGATCTATTTTGTGCAAAATGTGTTGCCGCTTCAATGAGTAAGTCCTCTTTTCCGAGGGTGTGCCTGTCAACCAAACTGAAGCAGGGGTCGGTCGCAAGATAAAGCACATATCCTTGGACTCCAAGAATCGCCTTGTCGCGTGCGATGATAGAGGATCTGTGGCTATTTGGGACTTGAACCCAAACATTCTGTTAAATCAGCAAGCGGATTGCGTCACACTGCCAGACCCAGATAAATTCGTTCACAATACGAATGATTCCGAACCAATACCGATTCACACTCTTATTCACGACTTTTTTTCTGGTGCGTTAGTTACTATGGTACAGAATCAGCCAAGTTCCGAATCAATCAGACTGTGGTCTCTACAACCTCGGAAAGCTGTTGCTCGTTTTGTTCCCGCGATGGGTGGCTCTTTAGAAAGCTCCTCCGTGGTCGCGGTGCAGTGGGATCGCCCACGAGCTGGGACTTCGGCTGCGATGTCGTTGCTAGCGTCGGTGCACAGTGACGGGTCGCTGCTTCTATGGCATATTCCTGAATCGAGTCTTCAGCAGTCATCGCGCGAATCCGCGTATCCGGATCAAATACAGCCATACCGGCGAATACTCGCGCCGCACACGGTGGCATGCATATCTGCAACCATCGTGGTGGATCCTTTCAAGATTGTCGTTGCAGCAGCCGGCGCCGTGCGGCTGTGGGATGCCACGACAGGCGTGGAGCTGCGCAGCCCGAATATTCGACGCGGTGGGGACTTTGGGATTCGCCACTGGCCCATCGACGGCGCGGCAATCGCCGTGGCAACTGGCACGTGGCGCATTGTCGCAGCTAACGTGAGTGGGTATGTGCGCAGCTGGGACTTTTCGGCGCCGTCGGATGGCCTTACTGCTGTCGTGCGGAATGCTTCTCGAAATGCGACGCCCGGGAAAGGCAAGGGCCCGGCATCCAATCGCGCAGGCGGCTCCGGGATTGCGCACGCTGCGGGGGCAACGTCACCAGAGAAGTGGTTTTCAAGCCCGAAATCACAGATTGCATTTGACGTCAAGAACGAGACGCGCGAAACTCAGAGAGAACTGAATATGGAACGCAAGGAGGATGAGCTTCAGCGGCAAATGTGGCGGCGGATTAACGGGACACTCGTCGATGAGTCGCGAGGTTCTGATATGTTTCCGTCCAGCGATAGCCTGACTGAGCAGGAGATGATAGAAATTGCTCTCATGATGTCGAAGGACGAGGCTCTGCTGGAGAATGGGTTGCTGGATTCTGACATAATGTTCGTTGAGGAGCAAGTCATTTCTGATGCACCGGAACCGGAAGTACGTGACGGGGACTCACAGAGTAGCCACGGATTCGAGCCCGCGAGCCAAAGGCTGTCATTCGCATCCGTGGTGAGTGCCTCTGCGGGTGCATCATCGACGATGCCATTGAATCAATCCGGAAACGTGTCGTCAAGTTCGGACCAGGAGGACGAGGAATTGCAATATGTTTTGCGTTTGAGTTTGTCGGAACAGTAGCGAGCAAACAGCCGATTCATTTCTGTTCAATCCTGAAAAGGTCTATTGCCCCCACCTTCCGCGCTGAATGCGCTTCGCTATCTTGGATCCGGCGTCATACCACGCGCGCCTGCGACAATCGAGATATGTGTTGCGAACAATTCGGCGGTTACCAGAGTTTTAAAGTGTATCGGAAGTGGGGTTTATGCGCGGGTAAAGTGCGAGTGTGGATGCGCTGCGCACACGAAAGAAAGCAAAAGCAAGGGGAACCAGTGGGGGAGCTCACAAAACTTTTGAGTGCCATGATTTTGATTTTTGATTATTCATGATAATGCTCTATTTTCTTTTTTTTTTTTTGCCGTACTTTATTTCGGGTTGCTTTTCGGTGCTTTTGCCCGGGCCGCGGCGTCCGATCAGGCTTTTCCGAAAATGCACCACCACGCGCACGCGTCGGCCGCCGCATGCGGCGAGTGCACGCGCGACTCCGACGCCGCGCGCTGGCTGCGGCACGCGTCCACGCCGTCGCTGCCCACGCCGGACGCCCTGCCCTCGTCGTCGCTGCTCGCGGCGTACGCGCCGCCCTTGACGCCGGCCTGCCAGCTGCTCGTCGACCCGCTGGAGTCCGTGCTGGCCGCGCTGTGGGGTCCGCCGCCGGCGGCGGCCCTCACGCACTCCGTGTTCGACTCGTCCTCCTGGATGCCCCCGCCGCCGCCCCCGTCGTCCTTCGCCGGCCCTGCCTTCCACGCCGGCCACGGCTGCTCGTGGCCAAACGCCGCCTCCATATCTGCTCCGCCGCCGCGTGCGCACAGCTGCAATCAGAGCTTACTCTGGCCTCTTGACTGGAGCCGCCGCGACAACGCGTCCAACTGGCACCATTTCGATGTCCCCGTTCCGTCGGAGCAGTGGATCCACAATGACGAGCCAGACTGCTCCACTACCACCGGAGGCATAAACTTTCTGACCCCGCCGATCTTTGGTAGCAGCTGCTTGGATGACATCAGGGAATCCGGGCCTGAGTTTCCGCGGGGCCAAAAAAACTCTGATGATACCAAGCCCGCGAAACAGCAATGCACTCTAAATTCATCGGACTCTGGCGCTGGCGCCAACAATAGAATTCGCCCAGTGTTTGAGTGCGCATTTCCCGGCTGCGGCAAGATCTATCGGGCAAAGTCCAGTCTCGAGTTACATGTTTCGACTTTCCACGAAAAACAACGCAAGTTTGCCTGCACTCAATGCTCCAACAAATACCAGACCAAAAATCGGCTCGTTGTGCATATGAGGAAACATACCGGAGAGCGGCCGTACAAGTGCTTATTTTCCGGATGCTCGTTTGCTGCCGTTCAAAAATGCGCTCTAACTCATCACCAGAAAAGAAAACAACATGGCAACAATATTTAAACTGCTACGCATTTACATTGCAAAACCGTTCGATATTCCTATTCCTTTTCAGTCGAGCATTTATATTGCCTTCAGTTTGTATATTCTTGGCCCCAAAAAAAAAAAAATCATCCTTTTTTTTTCCCCTCCAATTTTTTTTTTTGAATTTTCGACGTTTGATAAATAGGCACGAACTCAGAACTTATGCCGTAACAACCAATTCTTTATTTTGTATTTGGGCTATTGCTGCACACCCTGTTTTCGTCATAACTGGAATCTGCTTTCATCGGCGTCATGCAGGGCCTCGTGCTTGAACTTCTTTTTACCGCTGCCGTAATCCGCAGTGCACTGCCCGCTTCCATGCAATCGATATTTGTAAATCAAAAGACCTTCCAAACCAACAGGTCCTCGTGCATGTGTCTTGTTAGTACTGACGCCAACCTCCGCACCGAAGCCGAACCGAAACCCGTCTGCAAAGCGCGTGCTGCTGTTCCAAAACACGCCTGCGCTGTCGACGGATCGCATGAACATGTCGGCATTATCGGCGCTCCGCGTGACGATCGCGTCCGTGTGGTGCGACCCGTGCGAGTTGATGTGCGCGATCGCGGCCGCGAGCGACGGCACCGCCTTCACCGCCAGAATCGTGTCGAGAAACTCAGTGTCGAAGTCATCTGCTGTTGCGAGCGCAATACTCCCATGCTTTGGACACGCCGAAAAGACGTTTTCGTGTGCCCGAATTTTCACGTTGGCTTCAATCAGCCGCTCGACCACAGTCTGAAAAAATGGTGTTGCCAAATGCGACTCATGTATTAGCAGTGTTTCTGTGCTGTTGCACGCGCTAGGTGCTGTGGTTTTTGCGTCGATCAAAACGCGAATGGCCATTTCCTCGTCAAGGGATTCATCAAAATATGTGGCACACAGGCCATCGGCATGGCCAAGTACAGGAATGCGCGTATTACTCTGAATGTGTTTGACTAGTTGGTTTGATCCACGAGGAATCACGAGATCAATATATTCGTCCATCTTGAGCAGAATATCGATGGCAGTGCGGGATTCAACGAGTAGCACAGAGTCTTGGTGCACATTTCCGCAATCAGTGCTGATGGCATCGTAAATTATTTTCGCAAGAATAGCATTTGACTGTTGGGCTTCTTTGCCACCTGTGTTTCGGTGGAAGGGAGGACAAAGTTTAGCTTCTCGTTGCACGTTGCCGACAAACCTTTTAAGATCACTGCGTTTCCAGATTTGATTGCAAGCGCCGCTATGTTCACAACAACTTCAGGACGAGATTCGAAAATGATGAGAACGACACCGATCGGACAGGAGACGCGGAAAAGCTCAAGCCCGTCGTCCATCCTGGAGAAATTTCCATGAATCATTCGAAACACCAAAGAAATACCGAACTTCGTTGAAAGCAGTGTTTTCCCGACCGGGTCCGGCATTTCGCAGATCTCTTTCACGCCTTGGATCATTGAGTCGACTTTGTCGCTGGACTGCAGATCAAGCCTTTTGATCAACTGAGGAGAGTAATTCTGTGTGCGAGCATTCTGGAACAAAAAAATGAATCAGCAGGAGCTGGGCGAACGCCGTATGGCGCAATTTACGGCTACCTCCAAATCACGAGCGTTTTGCTTCTTTATCAGTGATCTGTGAGAATCAAGTGCGTGATGAATGCGCTCGAGAGCGCGGTTTCTGTCCGCGGCGGAGGCAGTCTGCAGCCGCAGTGACGCCGCACGGGACCTGCGCGCAAGCTCGATGAACTCGGTTTCGTCCGTGTGGTCGATCGTACGCTTCGTCATTTTTCTTTTTTTGTTTCTTGATTATTTCTTTTGGAAGCGCAATTGCGCAACTCCGGTGCAATGCACAGAGATATTTGGACATTACGACAACAGGAATATTGAACACCGTCACCAAGATTTATTCAAAAAAAAAAGATAATAATATCCTCTCTCGTCAAGTTCTCCAGTCGCAATATGTTACACATGCGTCACACGCTATTTGCCATGATTCTGAAAAAGAACTGAACCTATTTGCAAAGTTGTTTAATTTGATCAACGGAGACACGGCAGTTACCTCGAGTGGGCCATCTTCTTCCAAGTCGGTACAATGAATGGCGTTTTTGATTTTGTCCAGGCCATACATGGCTCTCAATGACTTTGGACGCAATTTCTTTGCAAGTTCTGGATCTACGGGCCCTGCGAGTTCGCGAAAAGATGAAACAATATTCTCTCCATTTGCCGATGCTGGTCCGCCTGAAATTTCAAGAGCGACAAGTGGACCTGAAGTGAGTTGATCAACGATTTTCTGAACCTTGGCCATCAGTTCAATCTTTTGGGTCTGAATTCAAGAACCTGGTACTCAGGAACAACAGTTTTGTACACCTCTAGGAACTCCTCGGCATTCACGCGATCCAAGCTGAAAATTTCTGCGTCAGTTATTTTGTATCCGTTTTGCACAATCGATGCCATGATTTTTCCAGTGAGCCCTGCAAAAAAAAATTTTTTTTACTCACTTTGTCATGGGAACATAACTCTAACCTGCATGGACAGCATGTGGCCTGATTATGGCTAATGTAGAGCCTTTGAAACTGGCGGTTCGCTGCCCAACCTTCGACCCAGACCCTGCAGGGGGAAACACGGCAGCCAGTTCTCTCTTTGCAGCACCAGTATCCGTCGAGGTGTATATTCCGTTTTTGTACCCGGACGTTCCGAACTTCGCGCGCAACGATCCAGGTGCATTTGCGCGTGCCTCGGCCACAAGCTCGGGACCGGATAGGGTTGAGAGCGACGTGCAAGCGGATGACTTCATTACTTCCATGGCTAATGCTCGATGCCCCTCCAGCGACACAACCACGTCGCTTATTTTTTTTCCGCGTTAGTTTTTTGGCGTGCGTTGCAAGTCGCATTTAATATCGTGCTCACTTGAAGAAGGGCTGCGTTCCAACAGTTGGCATGCAAAGCTCCTCCGCCAAAGATCTTGTCACGCTCAGCATGCGAAGCTTGCAAAGCACAAAATTGTTGCTCACAAGAGCATCGATGATTTCGCCTGCTTTTTCAATCGCGTCCGGTTTTATAATAACCAATGCACTGATTCGCCTAACTTAGATACGAGAGTATGCGACAGCCCAATCACCTTTCCATTGCTTGGGACAGTTTAGAACGCGTGAATTCGTCGCCATAGTCGACAATAGACAGCTGGCGCGAATAAACATTGACCGCTGCGCCAATGTGGAAGTCCTTCAGCATCAGGTCCGGCGTCTTTGTACGTTTCAAAAAGGTTCTCCTCTGCTTTGGGTCGTACTTTTCGCGAAACAAACGAAGCGATTAACGGCGAAACTGCGAATCGGACGGATGATACCATTTCAATCGAGTTGTCTGTCTCGTAAAAGAAGAGCTGATACTGGCGCGACAGTTGCGCATGCACGTCAAACCATTCGACCTTGCACGAAAATTAGGGTGGAATTAAGAGGGTGGGGGTGAGGCTCTCGCACCAGGAAGCACATTCTCTCGAGGGCTGACATTTTTTTTTTATTTTCCCTATTCTGGAAAGTCGACAATTCTTTCCGAATGTTCCCATCTCTCAGACGCGATCGGGCTGAAGCCCACTCGGTGCCGGCACCACCTTTTCCACAGGATTTGCTTCTTCCCGGATATGCGTCCGCGAAAACTGAGCAAGATAAATGCAGTGAAATGCTTCCGAACCCGTCCAGCGGCACCAAGTCTTGGGCCCATCAATTTCGAACAAGTAAAACTAAACCAGCATGCCTGGAGCCCTGGGTGTCCAATGAAAAAATTTGGGCGCGATTGTTGGACAGTGGAAACTTGATGAGCAGCCGCCACTCGCGAACAGTGAGCATCTTTTAAGTTTTCCAGCAAAGCTTAATGATCAAAGGTGAAATCTCTTTGTCGACAAGGAATACCGCCTATCCTTCGTGGCCGTGTTTGGACGGAGATCATTCTGAGCTTTCAAAAACGTGAACCAGACTTATTTCAGGTACGGCATGCGACAATTATCGATGATGCAATTATAAGCAGAGCTTATTAAAAGCTCAAGAAACTTGCGAATTAAATGACGTTTTCGATGTCATTGAAAGAGATGTTTGCAGATGCTTTCCAGGTCCGTTCACGGCATTTGGAATTCTGTTCTTCACTGAGAACCTTTTGATACTTTCAGATCATCCCTTGTTTAAAGATCCAAATGGAGAGGGGTAACATTTTATGCGATCAAATTCTTTTGTTTTGATTACGGTATTCAGAATTCGGCAACTCCGGATAATCCTACGAATATACGCCCTGTACAACCCAACCTTGGGTTACACGCAAGGAATGGGATTTCTTGCGTGCATGCTTTTGATACAAGTTCCACGCATCGAAGATGTCTTCTGGGATTTCGTCGGTATGCTCAACAGTGTATGCAAAGGGCTCTATGACGCGGATCTATTGCGAATTCGGACGGACGCAAAAGCTTTCGACTTGTTGCTTCGATCCCATGATCCGAAGCTTTATCGGCATTTGGCATGTGACACGCTTTGCAGGCATGCCATTCTAATTTCTTTATTATTTCCAGACGGGAAAGTGCGAAATCGACGGACTGATGTTCATTCCGCAGTGGCATTTAACTGTATTCACTAATTGTTTGCCTTGGGCGACGGTGCTGAGGATTTGGGACATGTTCCTGTCCGAAGGAAGCAAAGTCCTCTTCAAAACAAGCATGGCTATCCTAATAGCCAACCGAAGTAAGCAACCGCTGCCGTCAGCCACTCTGATTCTAACGATCTGCTTGCTAGAGTACCTTTTACTGCAATGCTCATCCACGTCGGACGCATTGTCGCGGATTTTACACCTTCCACAGGCGGATGAGCAGCTACAGCCGGATGTTTTGGCAGTTGCAGTGCAGAAAGTGAAGCTTCGGGCGCGCACTGTTGACAGACTGAGGCGGCAAGCGGAAAAACTTGTTCAAATTTGAGAAAGAGCAAGGTTTTTGGGCTCACGATAACCTTGAGTTCTGTTCATTGTAAATAGAAGTCCGATTTTTACTTTGTGTTCATCTGCACATATGGCTCCTTTCAGCAAGCGCTCAAAGAAAGAAGGCTTAAAGCAAGTCTCCTTGGACGTTACATGTTGTCTTATCACCAGAAAAGAGATAGATATTGAGCTTTATTCATCAAATAAATTGCTGTACTCAAGGAAGGCCAACCCGGTATAGCACTGCATGAACCTTAGGGTCCGGACTGTTTCCATCAAATTTCGAGCATTTAAGCTTATCTGTTCGGCTTCACTGTCATGGTCCATCAACCACTGCAAGCGCTCCTCCAGATCAGAGTAATCTGATTGAAATGGGACGTAATGAACAAACGGCTTGAGCATCCAACTGAAATAGTCCGTGAAAATGCCGTTGAATAGTATCACGGAATTGGTTTGAAGAAAGTTCTGCAACCTTGCCGGCCAAGCTTGTCCGTCGACGACAATAAGATATTTGAATTTTAACATAGTTTCGAATTGAACCGACTTTTTCAGGCCATAAGTTTCATTCACGTATTTAGTTGCACCCTCGTCCGCATTGTGAAGGGCGTTGAAGCCGATATCGATGCTGAGGCCTCTAGGATTTGGAATTCGTGCATTTTTTTCGCCGGCATCAAAAACGCGATCGGGATACTTTTTTCCATACGAGTAGGCCCATTCCACCAGCCTGGGACGGTGATACTGCTGCCATGGTTTGTCTACACGTGGTGTGCCGCCAGTGCTGGCGCCACGCCAAAATGCAACGTTTGCTTTCTCTTTCCAAGGTATGGGATCTGTAATGAGACTCCTGCTCATTGTTTCTTGGTAAAAGAGTGGGACTACGATATCCAGGTAATTTTCGAGCTTGCAATGCGATAAAATCGGAGCTTCCACGTTCTTGATGTACATTGATTCATCGTTCTGGAAATATCCATGCAGTAGGCGCAAAGGCTTGTTTCCTGAGAAGTAAGTCAGGTGATCGGATGGATTGAATTTCAACGGCTTGTCATATCGCTCGCGGAAATAACTTATTCGTTCAAACATGTTGTCGCTACTATTGTAATCTGCCTGGGAGTCGTCGGCCAGAACGAACCGTGGAAAGTCCATGGCACTGACCATGATGGTGAATGGCTTTGCAGAGGCGTTTTGCAGGAACTTGCCAACGGGATTCCAAACATATTTGATTCCATCAAGACCCCATTGACCGTTTCCGCCGTGTGCATCATACCCGTGGAGAGTACCGTTTTCGGGGAAATAACTGACGAAAAAGGTCTCGCCGCCAAGGAAATCCATAGATCCGTTTTTGCGCACGCGGTCGAATACAATCGGAGTTATCGACCCATTCTTAATCCAATAATCAAGGTCCTTGTATATTTGAGCATAGTGCGCAAGGTCCGAGGAACAGTTGTTGCCGTGCGCGAACTCGACCCATGTACTAAAACCTACAAAAACGACGAAGGTCGGCACTCACCACGCCAATAAGACAATAAAGGCAAACCTGCAGGAGGTCGCCGTTTGAAGCGCGACAAATACTGGGAAGAGCGGGAGGCCGGGTCCGATTTCACAACATCCGCAGAGTAATGCAGCGTATGCCGCACACGTGGCACCCTTGGAGGCACAGACAACCTCGCAGACGGGAGCAGTAGGATGGCGACGCACAGGCACGAGCTGGCGACAGCCGCGAGGCGCACGAATCGGCGTAGCGCCCCGAATTTCATTTGTTGCCGCCAATCAAAAGTCAATTTATTCCAGAAAAACCAGAGAGCAAACCGATGTCATCAATTTTCATACCACACTCGCCGGGCAAAAACTAGCTTACTCGACTATCCTTCGCTCTCGATTGCTTCCTCTTCTGGGATACCTCAGGCGAGATTCCACTGGTTGCGAGAACTGCCGGTTTTCCTTATGCGCAGAACGGAGAGCGTTTTATCACGCCAGAAACATAGAACAATTGCTTTCTCCAGTTTTATTTTAGTGGAACAAGCTATTGCCGCGGAAGAGTGTGAAAGACTGGATGATTTTCAAGTGCCCCTCGTGCTAGAACCGACATCACCAACTCTTTTTTTGCAACTTCCAATTCCGAATATCACCATGCTACAAAGGCAACAAATCATGATGGAATCCTGAGTGCAAAGCAGCTATCAGTGCAGAAAATACACAGGGCCCCTCACTCGCGCAACACACCACGCATGGTCGGCGCAACCGGCCGATAGAGGAGGGAGCAGGCGCAGCTTGTCCTCGGCCGGGCGCTGCCGACGGCGCGCGTTCATATGAAAATCCTCACCCATCGCA
>JADHYT010000334.1:0-13732 GCA_027604725.1 Entophlyctis luteolus
TACGACACCTGCGCGCGCCGTGTATTTATGCACTGTGTGAGTGGCGTCGAGAACCTTCGATGTTTGAAATGTGCCACACATTTGTTGCATTTTGTGTTATTCGCAATCCGTGAGCCGCGTGGCTCTCGGCGGTTTGCAGTCCACCCCACAGGGTCATAACCAGCATGCGCAAATGCCAGCTTTCAATTTTATATCACACAGCCGCTTAATGTTTCAAAAGAAAGGAATAAATGCTCCATTGATTCGCACGCAAAAGCAGTTACACATTTAGAAAGGGGTACTGGAGAGGCGCATGACACCGCTATTTTATTCAACTTGCAATTTAGATTCCCATTGGATTCTAAATTTTATAATTCTTTCCCAAATTTTGCGCCTAATACTGTAAAGAGTAATAGCACCTATTTTTTATTCGATTTTCTCAGTTAAATTTGATCAAACATCACAGACATTATTCAAAAGTATTTCAACGTTTTGTTAGTATCGCAGTTCAAATGAATTTTTCAGCTTGTTTCAGATCTTTTGTTTTCATTGAGACACTCAACTTTTATCAGACATTCTGCTTCACTTTGTCAAAAGTCTTTCAAAACATGATTAATAATCCTTGGAGCATTCAAATTTTGTACAAATCTCCTTGGTCCTTTTTCATAGTTTCAAGTCAATCTGAATTTGAATGTCTAATAAAAGGTTGTTGACTGTATCGCATTCTCTGCTACATCCAATTCAAAGTGATGGAAAATCCTGTGATGATTTTTAATAGTTTTCCAGCTGTATTGGTTCCACAGAATTCAAACAAAATTCTGCCTTTTACCAGACACGTTGACTACCAATTCGGCATGCCAAATTACTCCACCAGGTCCAACCCAAATCAGCACCCACTGGTCCCTGAAATCCGATAATTAACGAGTTCGCAGCTTTGGTATACCGATTGCTTGGGCTAAGTCGTCAGGCTCAAAACTTTTGCGTTCCACTTCCAGGACCATAGCCAGATGGTTTCTGTTTATCAAATGATAAGGAGTTGGAACAACATATAGATCCGCATTTCCATTCAGGGTATGAGGACAAGCTCCGACCACAGTCCGAAGGAAAAGGGATTCAATTGACCTTTCGACTTGAATAGTTAAAGGAAGTCAAAACGCTGAAATTTAAACCTGAAAGTAACCAAGATAAGCTTCATTGTATCCATTGATTGGTATTTATTCCCAGAAGCCACATTCTTAAGCGCGTCACGCAACAACATATCCGTCGTCTGCGCCGCCCTTGGCGTGCACACTGTCCGGAGGCGCCACAGCTGCCACCAGCACAACGCGTCCGTCAGTCTCCTTCTTCGGCACCACCACGCGCAACACGCCGTCTGCAAGCGACGCCGACACGGCGTCCAGGTTCCCCAGCCGCGGCACCACAAAAGCGGCCTCGGCTACGCCGCGCGCTTCGTTCTTCGCGCGCACCTTCACTTGCCTGATGTCGTCTGCGACTGTTGTTTCAATGTCGGCACGTGCATATCCGGGCAGCTCGACCGTTGCCACAAACTGCCGGGGGGCCTCCTCAAACCAATGGACTGGCGTGCACGCCGGCCGGTTGCTCTGACTCTGAGGCTGCGGCGCCGATGGAGTGGCGGCGGCTGGCGCGTCGACGCCAAGCGCCGCGGCAAGGAAATGCTCGTGCAGAAAGGCAAGCGGAATCTGCGCCGCGTCGGTTGCTGCATCACTTGCTGCGTCGCCGCAGGGCGCGCTGCTCCATCCGCGGCCATGTCTGCGGTCGTTGGGCCCGTGCCACCATCCGCGCCACCGGCTGTCGGCGGGCCAGGCAGACGGGCCGCGCCAGCGGCTGTGGCGCGACCACTGCATCCTGTGGTGCAGGCGGCCGAAGAGAAAGCCCGCTATGAATCGCACGAGAACAGCCGTTGCAACGAGGTCAAGGAGTGCAAGGGCAAGCATGGCTGTGTTGTTGTTCGCAATGAGTATGACGTTTCTGGCGTGCTGCAGACGGTGGCGCGGCGCGCTTTTGAGCTTTCTCGCGGCCGCGCGGCTCTGGAAGCTTCCGTCACACAAAGTGCCACGTCGCGTCTTATTCGCGCAGTGTTGGAAATGCAGTTTCGAACCTGCCCGCCCAAAAGAAATGCCACGCTTCAGAACCACAAGTTTATCAGCTGCCTGTTCCCCGTGGTTTGGCGCATTTCAGCAATCCGTCTGGAGAACGAACTGTGCACGTTTCCAACGAAATGAGATGCGCTCGCGCAGATCAATTGGTCAAACACGGTCGTTTCGATCCCATCCTCGTCATACAAGCCCCCCGAGTCAGACGCCGTGGAATTTTCCGATAGCGGAACCATCGCTAAATCATGCTGAAAAACCACTTTTCTCCAGTCCATTTGTAGCTCGCGAGAAAGCTCGGCGGCTTCCTGCGCGTTGGCATTGGTTGAAACGTACAGAGCCTCCCGCTTGTTGGCCGAAAATCGCTCCCGAAGATAACTTCTGATGAAGCTGGTTGTTGTGCGGCACTGGTCTTGCAGCTCTTTGGGCAATTCCATGCATTTGGATGCATAGTCACCTCGACGGACATGAACCGCAATGAAGAAATGCCTCCGAAGTGTGCCGCTGTCGAGGGCTAGTGAAGCTCTTGTGCTGACCTGTTCATTGAAAACCAGACTTTTGGAGATTTTGTTGTACAAGTCGTTGTGCAAGTAATCCACATAACTCGTTATCGGATACTGCACTGGAGTTTGAAACGAGTAGTACCAGAACATGGAGCCGAGCGCAAGTACTGGAACGGTATCTGCACCATGCAGGCTGATAATCTCGGTTTGGTCGAGGTTGTAATACGTATTATGATCAGTAACGACTTTTTCGGATTGAAGACGTGCTACGTTCTTGTAGTAATCACGCAGCTGCATTTCAGATGTCTTTCCACTCCCCAGGTCATGATACCGCAGGGCTGGTAGAGGCCTGTACTTGTTCAAACTGTAAAAATTGTCAAACGTAACGAATGAACAGGGAAGATTCGCCGAGAGATGTGTCAGATCAAAGTAATGCTCGAACGGATGCCAGACAAACTCTGATGGAGCGAATTCCATCGTGTTCGAGTCGTTGGCTCTCAGCGCATTTTTCGGTCGAAACCCAACATGAGGCAACTGCGCATCGCACATGAACGAGCGTGTGAAAAAAACCAGCTTCTCACCACAAGCGTCCGGCCTAGTAGTTCAGCAACCGCACAGGCTGATTTGAAGCCAACGATTTGATTGTTGAACTGTTCCCACGGCATAAACAGCAGATATTTTGTCTGCTGCCTCTTCTGCCGCATTCTCCATTCCCGGACAGTAAATGACAGCAGATACATCAGCTCGTCCGTTGACACATTGACATCTTGGTTCCTCCAGTAGTTCTTGGAGTCCATGTTGTACCAGTCGATTGGCAACCGAGTTATTCGCTCCTTGGTCATGTTGGTTGATTTTTCTGCTTCGAGAGACTCCCAGTGAAAAACAGAATGAGACAGTTTTGTGTTTTGCCAGTGCAAGTAGTTTAGATCGAGGATTGTTGCAATGTTCTGATAAATTACTTTTCTGAAGGCAAATGGAAACAGCTCAATGACGAAGGCTTTGGGTTTGAGAAAGAGGATATGCGCCATTGCGGCCCCATGCATGGTGATGAAAATGTCTGTTTGGACCATTGTTTTCACCTGGTCAGCCAGTTGCACCTCCTTTGAGAACCGGCAAACTTTCAGACTGATGGGCAGTTTCCGGAGCCGCATGATCAGGTCCTTTTCGTTGAGGATCTGCCGAGAAGCACGCGCTTCGCGAAGGACCAAAGTGACTCTGGGTTTTTGAAAGTGGGCAAGCAAGCCATTCAGCCTCGGAAAGTCGAGCTGCGCGACCGACTCGCCAACGCTGTTCGCTTTGTCAAATTCGAATTTGCCGCTTGCGGGGAAGTGATTGATGAAGCCTGGCTCGCGCGCAGCGGCGGCCGCGAATTGTTCGCCATTCAGAATCCCGCGTGTCAGCATCAAGCCGAACATCTTCCATGCACGCTGCCGTTGACCGAACCGCCACTCGGTCCCGCGCTCCAGAACTATTTCTGCCACCAGCGCGTCTCGGCTCAGCCCAACGACCGCGGCGCTGAACACAAACGAGCCTTCCAGCAGCTCTTCGGCGCGCATGACTGGAGTGGGCGTGACTGATTGGATAATAGAGAGGAATCGGTACGGCGCAGGGGATCGATCAATCAGAAACGCGCGATGGTGGCCCGGGAAAAAGATTTTGTATTCCAGCTGAGTGTACCACGCAGCATACGCAGCATACATTGTCCGAAACAGGTTCGGCCACAGAACTGAAAAGATGACTGTCGGCTCCTTAATGAACACGCTGTTGTCATGCGCATCCGAAGGTTCAGGCGGCACGTCGGATATCACGTGAATTGCGATGGAAAACCGCCTTGGGCTTTTCTGGCCGGCCGGCTTGCGGACGGACGCTTCGCTGAGATTTCCACGCGTTGCTGGCAAATCACTGTCTTCGTCGATGGGATCTTCGCGGGTTCCGTTCGGCACGGAATGACTTGTGGCGATTGATCGCAGCGTATCCCCAGGCCACGGCCCCAGCTGTGGGTAGTGGAAGCGGAAGTAGCCAGTTCCCCATCCGATTCCCGTGAACATGGCGATTTCCTGAGAATGGTTGGGTTCCCGTTGACACCTTGGTGTTTTGGACTAAACCTCCAATCCCGATGCATTGAAGCCTTTGCCCATGTAGACATAAAATTGGCCATCGCGCAGGTGCAAGTTTGAAATCAGACACGTTCTCTGCGAGTGCTTGCAGTCCAGCGTGGAAACCCTTCGTCCGGCCGCGGCGTCATTTCGGACGGCTCTGTCTTCCTCGAACCAAAACAGATCCGTTTCAAGGACGCTGTACACAATCACGAGCGCGAGAATCACGTTTGCCAGAAATTTCAGCCTTCGCCGTGTTGGGAAGGGAACGCTCATGAATGACTTTGTCGGCATGTTTGGAACGCAACGCTCAAATCTTTCAGTTTGTTTTCTTGGCCGCTTTGCTGGCACCTTTCCCAAACGCCTCCAGCACACGCTGCTCCACCCCTTCCAGCCGGCACCGATGCTGCGCGATTTCCAGGAACTCGCGCTCGGACTTGAAAATCGCTGTTGCGTCCGGGGACTGACCAGCGCCTGCCGCCATCATCGCAGGGTTCATTTGCTGCATCTGCTGCATGTATCCACCCGCGGCTGTTGAGTATTTCTGAAGTCTGTTGCAGTTTGTGTGGTAAAACAACCAGCAGTGGTAGTATTTTGGCATCGAATACGCACAGATCGTGACTGATATCTTTCTGGAAAAAGACTTTGACTGATGCTGAGGCTGTTTTGTATCCATAACCAGTGACAAGCTGGAATCTTCTTTGCGATGGTTTGGGTCAAATGTTCGGAATTGGAGTTTTTGTGGCGTGGATGAATGTATCTTTGCTGGCGTTTTGGCTGGCTGTGAAGGAGGTCGATCAGCACAACTAGCTGTCTGGTAAGTCAGCGAGAGCAGTTTTATTTCGAGAAAGCCAAACGCATTGTTGCTTCAGCGAAATTCAGTTACTTGCCATTCCTCGACTGAATAAATCCCTATTTTCTTCTGGAGCTGAATTATTGAGGGTCGATTAAAAAGAAACGTCGTTGTAAAAAAAATGAGGGCTCCCAAGAGTTTATTTGTGAATCAGTTTCATAAATAAAGGAATTCCAATTATCAGTTTGGACTTTTTTGATTCAGTTGTCAGGGCACTTCTGTAATCATTCATAGCGTCTCCGTCCGTATTCACTGTGAAATGAAACTTTTCAAGAAAATATCCCGTATATGTCATGTCATTCCAGACACAAGTGGTTGAGAAATCTTCCCACTATGTTTGTTGGTTTCTCGGCGGGACAAATCCCATTGGGCCGCCCGCCGCAACTGTCTATAAAGCCCGCCCGTCGTATTCCCGCCCCATACGCAATTGCAGTCGAGCCTCATCGTCACTTGCCATTCTACGCACTCATCTGCAATCATGCTGTCGTGGACTAAGAAGCTTCCTGCCTCATCTGCTGCGCCATCCGCGGCATATACTCCCGCACAGCTTCCAGACCCTGAGGCTGGCAGCTATGCGTCGGCAGACAGTACTCCCGCAATCATAGCACCTGTGGACGAATCCGAGCTACAGTGGGCGTTGCTCGACTCCGGTGCAACAGAGACCATGACATTCCAGGTTATCTTGCCCGAACGAATCTTTGTGCTTTTGCAGATGGCGTACTCCACTATCGGCCCTTTCCCAACAATCGCTGTGAGTGCTAGCCTTCTCTGCAATTTCCAAGGCTTGGCATTGCGTTTTGCCAGAATTTTGACCAACCGAAAAAAACCTTTTCCCACAGATCACGTGCAGAGCATACCACCCCGACGGCACAAAGGCCGGCAAAACCATTAATCACGGCGCATCAGCGTTCAAGCTGTTTGATAACAAAATGAGCGCCACATGCGGTGAAATGCAGATCACTTATAACCCGCATACTCGCGGGTACACAGTTGCATTCACGATCTCCGGCGACGTCGAAGTGAGCGCGTGTTTCATTCCCTCAGTGATGCCATGCAAAATTGGCGACGGTAAAGCCGGCTTTGGATCCACAGGCCGCGACGGAAGCGTCAGCGCACAGTTTATCCCGAAGATGCTCGTCGACGGCACCTTGAAGATGCGTGGACAGACTGTTCAATTCTCTGACGGCCAGGGACTCTTCCATCATGTTGTACAAGTAAAACCGCAGAACGTGGCTGGCTGGAATTGGGCAAACTTTCAAAGTCAAAACGGAGACGCTCTTATGCTGTATGAGGTAAAAATTGGAAAGAATAACGTTCCGCAACCTAACGGCTTCAAAACACCTTTAGTTTGAAATGCCAAAGAAATCCACAACTGGGGTGAAAATAGTCAGCCAGGGATGCATCGTCATTAACGGTCAAACAATCGCTGTAACGACTATGAATCGCGGAGTGCACGTTCAAAAGCAGTTGGACATTGTATCAGGGTACAAAGTTCCGTCGCAAATGTACTTCATATGGAACGGCAAAACTGTGGAGTCTGGAGAGCCCGTGAAAGTCGAAATAAGCACAATGCTTGAGCACAAGTTGGACACAATTGATGTACTTTCTGAGCTTCCTTATTTAATCCGAAAGTTTATGTGAGTGCTTTTGTAGAAGTTTGCGATTGCTTAAACCTCATTTTGATGAAGTCAAACTTTTGTCACCGCACCGTTCTTGTACTCGTGGTTTGAAGCGGTTACAGCGAGGATTACTGTTGGTGGCAAAGAATGGAACATTGATGGAAACGTTTTCATTGAATGCTCCTTCCTGTGCAAGGAGTGAACTATTACATTTGTAAGAAGGAAAGCATCATCACTGTTTGATTGAAAATAAACCCCTCAAGGCCACAAAGTAAAAAGGACCCCCAAAAAAGAGAAAGTAAAAAGTATTTAACGGTTCTTGTAGTGAACTTCGCCGTCCAAAGCGAGCAATCTTGCGGCGGCCATTTCAGCCGTCAAATCGCGCTGAGTTTCACCTAGCATTTCATATCCAACCAAAAACTTCTTAACAGTTGCACTACGCAACAGCGGCGGGTAGAAATGCAAATGCAAATGTGCTGCGTGAACAAGATCGGCATCACTTTCAGGAACTTTCACAGGAGCGCCGTGAATGCCCATGGAGTACGGAAACGATGTCTCAAACAAATTGTCGTAACGCGTTGTCACATTCTTGAGTGCGTCGGCAAGCAAGACTTTTTGCTCCTCAGAAAGTTTTGACAGGGAAGATACGTGGGATTTGGACAGGACCATAGTTTCAAAGGGCCAAGTCGCCCAGTACGGAACTATGACAATGAATTGAGCGTTCTCGTAAACAAGGCGGACCCGCTTTTCCAGTTCGAGTTTCGCATAACCACAAAGCATGCAATCACCGTTGTGCTTTCTGGAGAAAGCCAAAAGGGAGTCAAGCTCGGTGCGGGGCTCGTGCGGAATGTAGTCGGTTGCCCAAACCTGTGCTTACATTGAGGTCAGTCCAAAAAAAATTGTGACGGAGGAATGCAAGCGACCTGATTGTGTCCGTGCGGGTTGGAGCAGCCCATGACTGCGCCCTTGTTTTCAAAGACCTGAACGTACTGCACGGATTCGTGATCGCGCGCTATGTCGCGCTCGGCAGCAATCCATGCCTCAATTACTTGCGTGATCTCCGGAACATCCATCTCTGCAAGTGTTAGAGAGTGGTTGGGGCTGAAGCAAATCACTTTGCAGATGCCGGCGGCGCTGCGTGCCTGCAACAATTCAGCTTCCAATGATCCTTCCTGCGCAGAGGTCGACTCAAGCGGCGGAGTATCAAAAGTCAGGGCTGGAAAGTCGTTGGTGAACGTGAAGGTTGTTGTGTAATCAGGGTTTGCAATGGGAACCCCAGATCGCTTGTTGCGAGGGCTGGTGCCGTGGTGAGAAAGAGCAAACATGAGTCGAAGGGAAGCCTACCATAGGAAACACTTTTCGTCATAGAAGACGGGGGCGGAGTCGGCGGGCTTTTCGTTCTGGCCGAGCTGGGGACGGTTTGAAGTGCAAGAGCAAGTGCAGGGTTAGCACACACGGCGACACGACACAGATGCGGCACACGGGCGATGCCGCATGACGAACGAACGAAGAAGGTCGCACCCACCCAGGGACGCTTCGTGCGGTGCGGGCAGCAGAGCACCCAGCTGTTTGTCAGCGGGTTGAACCGGCGGTGCGTGGCGTCGTCGCTGCTCATAGCCGCCAATGCCGAGCAACTTTTTCTGGCTTGTCGCTGCCTGCCCGTACTGGGCTGCTCTGGCTTGCGTCGTGATTAAAACAGATATTATTATTATTCACACACACACACACGCTGCTGCATGCCTGTCTGCCTGCCTTGTTCTGGCACTCGTCGTCTCACGCCCCACTCCCCGTCTGCTGCATCATCAGCCGCCGCCTCCGCCACAGCAGCAGCATCGCAGACAGAATGAAAACAACCACGTTCAGCACCTGTGCCGTGGATGCGGATGCGCACAGCCAGGTCCGTTCATCGGACCGGAACGAACACATGCAGTTGTAGTTCAGACACGAGATAGTGGCTAGGGAAGGCATCTTCACCTCAAACACCAAAAACCCGGACCCGTCCACGTCCATGAGATCGACATGGTCTTCACCTTCAATAGGAAAGATAACTTTCGACCCGTCGTCCTCCAATGTGCCGTTGATAGTGGAGTTTCGCAGGATGTCCAGGAGCCCAAACTTGGTCATTTCGAAAACAAAAAAAAACGACGAACGTACCAAATAGTAGGGGAAAAACAAAAGCACATATCACTCTCGAACCAAAAAGAAACGAAACACGAACATATCAAACAGGCAAAACGTAATTCTTTTCCAATCACTCCCCAAGTCTTATGCTCTGTATGCTCCCCATTGCTTGCGCCTCGTAGGTGAAATCTTTAAACCGCTCTTGCCATGTCGAGCTTAAAGGCACGCTATTGTTTGGCAGAGAGTCCGGTGGCATATTTGTGAAAAATTCATCAAAGTTTGTGGTGTCTGTTTCGGATTCCACTTGAGGTTTAAACGGCGGCATTATTTGTCGTTTCTCAAGCCGCGCCCAATCTGTAGTGTGCAAATACACGTGATTTTTGATCTCATCAGCACCCATCGGTCCGGATCCAAGGCGAGTCGCCGGATTGCGGTCCAAAAGCTTTGAAGATTGTCAGCGGGCCTGCGAAACAACTCAATGCAAACTCACCGCACGCACAAACGATTCGGCATCCTTCGGAAATCCGATTGGAAAGAGAAGTTGATTGTGCAAGATCTTCTTATACATCAAGTTGACGTTTTCCGAGTAAAATGGAGGCAGCCCAGTGGTCATTTCGTAGAACAATATTCCCAACGACCACCAGTCTACTGCCATCCCGTATCCTTCACTGACGAGAATTTCGGGCGCCAAATACGCCGCAGTGCCACAGAATGTGCTCGTCACCCCATTTGAGTTCATATTTTCCTTGCAAAGTCCGAAATCAGTCAATGCAATGTGGCCGTTTGAGTCAAGAAGGACATTCTGCACATGATCTCAAAACTTGGTAAGGGAAATAAAAAGTTTCACCTCTGGCTTTAAATCGCGGTAAATAATGCCGTGGCGATGCAAGAAATCAATCGCACACACTAGCTCACAGACATAGAACTTGGCTTGTTCTTCAGGAAACACAGTCGCTTTTTGCAGATGATAAAACAGCTCCCCGCCATTCATATAATCCAAGACCAAATACAACTTATCAGGTGTCTGAAACGAAAATTTCATGCCCACAAGAAAAGGTGATGCTACGGCTTTAATCAAGACGTTCCGCTCGGCAAGTGTATGAACAACTTCTTGGCGTTCAACGATATGCTTTTTGGACAGAATTTTCATAGCATACACTCTTCCTGCAAAGTGGACGCGAATTTAAGGATCAAACCGAAAAAAATTCTCATTTGTCACCTGTGTTCTTTTTCTTCACCAACACGACTTTGCCAAAGCTTCCTTTGCCAACTAGTTTCAAAACCGAAAAGTCGTCGGCGGAAAGAGTTTTTGACTGTGATTTTATCCGTCAGCTGGAGCACGGTAAGAAAAATAAAATGAATAACCTCGATAGATTTGTACATCAGCTGGATTCGAATATCACCACTTATCATTTCTTTCCATTGCCGTGGCATCAACTTGAACCAATGATCGTAGGCTCGATTGTTGTCGACCGTAGGAGGCAGAATCTTAAGCATACCTAGGAACAACTCTTCTGTGTCTGGAACACTTCGATCCCAAATTGTGATGGTTATTTCGGAGTCTGGGCGGGAAACGTCGCTGGAAAGTATGTTTCACAATCGAACAGAAAATTTTCCAACTGGGACAATATACTCACAACGACGCTTCATGCTTCCAAATAGGGCAAAGCCATGATCCTTCTTTGTCGACTTTTGGGCTGCTGGCTGTCAAATCGAAGACGCAGAAGAGTGAACGAGAAGTTTTAAAACAACGAAATCGTACAATACTACCAAAACTCACTTGTTCCGTAGAGCTTACTCTCTTCTTTCATGGCGAGGGCCGCAGCTTCGTGACTGTCAAAGGCAAATACGATCAGCGGCGCCAATCAATAAAAAAACCCCAAAGGAACGGCCTGTCATCCAAATGCGCAAGACATCTAAAATGCGCGAGACAGCTAAAGATGAAAGATACTCAACTCGAGTACAGTTGTCTGAAGGGCTTCTCGTGTCACGAATTCATTCTTCTCGAAGTCAACGACGCAGTACGGTTTGCGCATCGCCACGCCTCTGCCACCGGCAGCAGAAGTTGGCGGAGACGGAGCCCACAAGTTTCGCGCCTCGATGATCTTAATGAAGAGGCGTCCCTTTGCCGGAAGGATATCCCAGTTAGGAGTCTCTGGCTTTGACAGCTCTGGGCCGTTGAGGGGTGTGGTCATGGTGAAACTCAGTCTTGTGGAAGCGAATACGGATGTGGAGTTGTGGGAAGTAGGCTGTGGCGGAGAGGGTGCCAGTGTTTCGCGAATGGAAGTTTCAAATTGCGACAAAGAACTGGTTTCAGTTTGCATGCACCGCATACTTAACAACACAAAAACATTGACAGCAGAATACTGGCAGATATTTCGGGTCTCCATTTGTGGATGAAGGCACGCCGGAATCTTCGCGCGCTGTTCACCTCCCCTGCCATTACCGTCCCCAAGGCCGTGTACGACGAGATAGAATATCAGCATTGCGTTGTTGAAGGCATGGCGCAGCCAGCCAAAAACATTCCACAATGCGATTGCAGCTCGCTTCTGACATCCATCTGGAAACTCGCGTTCAGCCATTCCAGTTCCGCGATTTGATCAACCCGAACGCCGACATTTTGGCCCTTGCTGGGGATATTGGTGACCCTGCATCTCGGGTTTATGCCGAATTTATTGCGTGGTGCGCGAGTAGCTTCAAGAATGTCCTTGTTTTGCATGGAAACCACGAACTATACTCTCGCGATCCGAATCTCACAGCAGATGTGCGTATCGCAATGATCGACGCCGTTTGCGCACGTTTTGAAAACGTCGTCTACCTCAACAACAAAGTCGTTACTGTCGATGGTGTTCGCTTCATTGGATCAACACTGTGGTCCAACATACTTCCCGAACACAAGGATGAGATACACATGAGAATCAGCGACTATCATTATATCTACCACACCCCGAAGAAGCGCATTACTCCAGATGACACGCTTGCGGAATTCATCAAAAGCAAAACCTTCATTGAATCAGCCATTTCAGCGGCGGTGCTCGAAGGGCTATGGCCTGTGGTGCTCACCCATCACGTGCCCTGGACAGTCGGAACATCGGACCCGTGTTATAACGGCGACGCCCTGAACAGCGCGTTTTCTTCGAGCCTTCCAGCAAGTTGCGATCAGGTCCAGTTGTGGTGCTGTGGACACACGCACTATAACTTCAGACACACGCTTGCGGGATACCGGCTCGTATCAAACCAGCTCGGATACGGCGGGGGGAAGTGCACGGGGTACCAGGAGGATTTCACTGAGGTCGTCCACAGGACACAATCATATGGTTAATTCTTTAGTTGGAATATGGACGTAGATCCGCCACGACAGGACACCCTGTCGGCCCCCGGCACGTTCAACTGGGACTTGCTGCCCGTGCGCGGCCGTCTCTATATAAAGATCGTTGAAGCCAGGAATCTCTGGGCTCCCGCTCCGCCAGCCGGTGTTCCCGCTTCGCTGGCGGTCAAGAAGCCTTACTGCGTCGTCGAGTATGATAAACTCGAATTCGTCACAAGGGAGGCTATCGTTACGAACTTGCTTAGGTGATGGCAAGCTTGAAGCATGATGCTTCATCGCATGTACGCTAATACACTTCACTCATCAGTCCTGAAGATTCTGCTCGTGCTTATCAAGAGGCTCTTCAAAGCTACGGTAAATGCAGCGTGTGAAATAGGAAAACATGCAGTTGTCATTAATCCTGTTGTGAAAACAGGCGCCGAATACATCCAGTCGGGGAATGCGGCCCCATCCACTGATCCCGGGTGTTGGATGTGTCCAGTATGGCGGCACGAAGCCTCCTTGTACGTTTAGGCCTTTCTGGATGGCTGACATCGACACTTACCTGAAACGTTTAGTGACGTTTCGAGGCCCGAATCCGCAATCACAGTGTCCGTGTGGGATCGTAACAACGGCTATGGTGAAGTCTTTCTGGGAATGATGCAGGTTGTAGCTCCTGTCACAGACGGAAAAATTTATGATCACTGGTTTCGGTAATTAACGTCAGACCCTCAATTTCCATTCAATGACGTTTCTTCGCCAGACTTATGCCAAGGCAATGGGAGGATAAAATCAGAGGTGATATCAGGATTCAGATCATGTTCAAAACTGTTGAGGTTTGTTTTTTTTTTGGTTTTTTTTGGTGTCCTACGAATTTTTGTTTCTGTCAGACTTCTTAAATTTTTATTTTGCAGAAAAAGACATTTACAGTTGATGATTTCTCCATACTGAAATTGGTTGGTAAAGGAAGCTACGGTAGAGTGATGCTCGTGAAGAAAAAGGACACCGGTTGGCGTTTTTTGAGTTTTTTGTTTCTTGTTTTCCTAAAAGAACCCCACCTTCCAAAAAAAAAAAAAAAAACCAACAAATCGCACACAAACAAAAAAAAAAAAACAAACAAACACACACAAAAACACACAAAAA
>JADHYT010000335.1:0-23685 GCA_027604725.1 Entophlyctis luteolus
ATGATCTGGGACCTGTTTTCAGTTCAGGATTGGGGATTGGATGTCTTGGGTGCTGTGTTGTTGCCATATTCTGAGGATGAACTTGAATGGCTTCTGATTACTAACAAGAGCTGGATACAGGAGAGGATACCGGATAATCTGCTGGATGCCAGATACTTTACCTAATTTACTTTTTGTTGTGGCACAAATGTAAAATGAATTGTTTTATTGAGTCACAGGAATTTCATTTCAAGTGGCTGTACATTTCATAGAGATATGGATTGCTCTCTGTCCACTTCAACATCCTAATAAAGTACAAGCACATCTCAGACATCAGAACTCATTGCTTGTCTCTTTGCCTCTTCCTTCAGCACTTTCAGCAATTTGTTTGGCACAATCTGCTCAAAACTTTCAACTGTTCTTCTCAGTCCGATGGATGAGAGAAAACTCGCGAGGAGAGATACAAGTACAACCAAAAAAATTCGCACTCTAGCTGCAAAGAAGGCCATGCGACTTGCTGGCTCGATACCCATTGCATCGCAATACTCGTCACTCATCAAGATCCTCGCAAGTGCAGCGCTTTCTGTGCAAGACGGCATAACCATAGGAGCTGCTGCGTGCATGCAACTATAGAGCTGTTTCGCCATCACCCCTGCATCTTTGCTGTCTTTGGTTTGAACTGCCGGGAAATCACGGTTAAATTGGGCGAGAGCTTCCTCATTCGAAGGGCTGATCAAGCAGTACAAATAGCCATACTCTTGACAAATGCGAAGAGCACCATCAATCGAAAGACATGGGTTAGCTTCGTCAGTGAGACCCATTAGGAAGCCATTGTAGCGCCAGAAATGGGTGAAGTCTTCCAGAGTTTCCTTCGAAATAAAGCTGAAGAATCTGGGGGCCAAACGTCTCAAGCCAACAATAACGACAATTTGAAAACTCGCGATCGTCAGGGCCTGCAAGAGAGATGTAAGTTCACCTTCAAGCCTAGGGTTGCTCTTGCCATGTCCAGTTGATTTATGGGAACATGACTTCCAGGCAAAGCTGTCGGTTGTTTCTTCCTTAACTCAAGTGCCCTGTGTCTCACAAAAGCATGACCAAGTCTACTTCTCACACTGTCCCACCACCCTTTTCCTCCGATGCGAAGCTCTCCCGGAATGGCAGTGTGCATAACGTATTGCAAGGTGTTCAGCAGGCGCATCCATGCGGTCGACTTTTTGGTGATACCGCCCGTCATGTGTAGCACGTCATCCACGCGCGGAACTCCATATCCACCGGAGAGCGAGGAATAAGCTAGAACCAGATCTGCAAGCCATTTGATGCGATAATAAAATTTTTGGCCACGAGCAATGGCCTCCATGTTCAACCAATCTGGATCCTTGCCGATTCCTAGGACGTCGGCCAGCTTCTTAGCAAGGACGGGCGAAATCTGATCCTTTTGCATCATCCTTCTGACTCCAAGAATGGTGGTCGGCAGATCGTCTTGGTTTCAATCATCATTTTCCGTTACCAGAAACTATCAGATTGACAGCTTACCTTCACAAGTGTCACCCTCTGGAAGAGTGGACTTATCCTTCATACAAGACAGGAGAAATCTGTCCGCCGGTTCGTCACCCTGCAATAGCAGCCGCTCGAAAAGCTCTTTGCAATTGTTCGAATTCCCATAGTTTGCAACCTTGACGTCTGAAAAGGTATCCACAGGATAAGCAATGATTGCGCGGCCATACTTGAATACAGCGTCTTCCAAGACTTCGCCCTGCCCCAGAGGGGGCGGGACGATAGTTCTCATTTCTGGATTTCGCTGTTGTTTCAGTTGTTGAACAAATTTTTTCTTCCACACACAAAAATTGTATTCTGTCAATATTTCAAAAGGAAAATTTTTTTGAGCGGGGAAGTGTTTGTGGCGGCAGAAAATGCCGTCTACGAAGAGCGAATTCGATGGACGAAACAGTGAAGTAGACCAGCCAATGCAAAAGAAGTTTCAGAGCGAAAGTCAATTTGACTTTTGCATCGAACGCATTCACGTGTGCTTTCGGCGGTCGGGCGAGCCTTGCATTCGATCAGTGCAGAAAGCTTGGAAATAAGCTCCTGCCCTGACATTGAGACACACACATATCTGTGCCATTGTGAGATTGCAGATAAAGTCCACAGAAATAAAAGCGGACGGCGCAACTACTGTGACGCCGTTGGCGGCAGTGGACGGAAAGATGTCATTTGGTGCGGGTAGTCGTCGCCATGCAGGATCCTTACAGCGAATGGATGCCAACTTTATTTGTCCCGCCGTTTCCAATGGTGGTTGGCTGCTTACCGATGTGCCGCTTGCAGCTGCTTGCCGAACATTTGCATATTTGTGGGGCCCTTATGTAGATCATGAACTGTCTTAAATGCATTCTGCCTCAATTATCAAAGTGATATTTGCAAACAGTATTTGCTGACACTGTAATTGTTATTTTTTCTAACCTTAAATACTTGCATGGAATACTGAATAAATTCGCAAATGAAACTTCTAAGTTGGAGGTGGACCGCGCATTGTAACGAAGGATAATGTAAATTATTGATTAATCGAGTTTGCATTTGGCAAGTTGCGGAAAAGACGAAATCAAACAAGGAATGGTTCTCAACTAGCTTCTCAATATTCCCGAGTGACGGCAAAGTCGGTTGAATTTTGGACGAATTATCAAGGGTTT
This sequence comes from Entophlyctis luteolus, assembly GCA_027604725.1. NCBI lineage: Eukaryota > Fungi > Chytridiomycota > Chytridiomycetes > Chytridiales > Chytriomycetaceae > Entophlyctis > Entophlyctis luteolus. The sequence continues at coordinate 2,664 of JADHYT010000335.1, forward strand.
TGGTATCTGCCCTCTGGCAATCGCTTCGCGAACAGCTATTGGGAATATTGAGGCGTGATAGCGGCGGTGGCAGCGACAGGGCGCGCAGAGGGACTGAGTTCGGCCTGAGTGCCTTGGTGATGTGTCTGGCTGCACCCCTCCGTGTCATTTCGGTTGAATTTGCATCTCGTCCCAACAGCCGCCTACCGCGCAACCCGCATCCTCTCCGAGAAGAACGAGCACAACTCGAACAAACAAAACGAAGCTGAACAATGGCCCAGGCTCAGGAGCGTTACGTGCGTCTCGAAAAGCTCGGCGAGGGGACATACGCGACCGTCTACAAGGGCAAGAACAGACTGACCTCTGACATTGTCGCCTTGAAGGAAATACATCTCGATCCTGAGGAAGGTGCACCGTCGACGGCAATCAGGGAAATATCCCTCATGAAGGAGTTGCGCCAGCAAAACATCCGTGCGTGTTTTCGCACATAACACGTCATCCTGACTAACGCCCATCCGCCTCCCTTGTCTCCCAACATCTGCAGTTCGCCTCTTCGATGTCATACATAACGAAAAGACCCTCACTCTTGTGTTTGAGTACATGGATCAGGATTTGAAAAAGTTCATGGACACTCAAGGAAGCGGAGGGGCACTCAGTCCTACGCTATGCAAAACGTTTTTGTATCAACTTCTCAAAGGGATAGCCTTTTGCCATGAAAATAGAGTCCTTCACAGAGATTTGAAACCGCAGAATTTGGTGCGTTTCATTGTTTTTCCGTCGGTTTGCTGACCTTAATGCACAGCTCATTAATTCGAAAATGGAGCTCAAAATTGCGGACTTCGGCCTTGCGCGTGCGTTTGGCATCCCTGTGAATACATTTTCGAACGAGGTAGTTACTTTATGGTACCGTGCCCCGGATGTGTAAGTGTCGATTCACAAACACTGCTTATTTGAATTTTGGCACCACAAGCTTACTGGGTTCTCGAAACTATTCAACAACAATCGATATTTGGAGTACTGGGTGCATTATGGCTGAAATGCATTCAGGAAAGCCTCTGTTTCCCGGGAAGACTAATGAAGACCAGCTGCATCGTATTTTCAAGCTTCTTGGTATGCCAAGGAGGAGCAAAAGATAATGTCCACTAATCAAACTCAAGGAACCCCTACTGAGCAAACCTGGCCACGTGTTTCGGAAATGCCGGAATACAAAGCGACATTTCCTTACTTTCCACCGCAGCCACTTCACGTCAAGTTGCCTCTTGTTGATGCGGTGCCAGGTGGCATCGATTTGCTTTCGCGCATGATAACATATCAACCGCAATTGAGGATCAGTGCAAAAGAAGCCCTGACCCATATGTACTTCGCGGATGTGATGCTTCCTGGAAGTCAGGCGTTGCAGCAACAACAGCAGCTGCAATTCCAGCAGCAACAGCAGCAGCAACAGCAGCACTTGCAGCAACAGCAAAATGCGGCTGCTGTTGCCCAGCAGCAACAGTATTACTCGCAGCAGCAGATACTGCTACAGCAACAACAGCTGCAAATGCAGCAACAGCAGCAACAGCAGCAGCAGCAGCAGTATCCAGCGCAGGCGACTTACAACCCAGTCAAAGACGAATTTGTGCCGTCGAAACAGGAATGAGACAGTGAAGGGATGCAAGGGAGTTCACAAGCACTTTGTTGGTGAGGCGGAGAATAAAGTTGGTGTTGTCACCCATGAAGAAATCTCAAATGGCTGCAGATGACGCACAGATCTGTGGCTGACGAGAAATCGTACGACGTTTTTCAAAGCAGAAATTCTCTCCGCCTTCAAAAAAGCTCACAAGCAACACTCAGCCTAAATGCCGGCTCTCCCAACTATCGAGTTTGACGTGAGTGCTGGATGGTGCTTGGAAACAGGCTGATGTCGCGAGCACTGATTGCAAACCCAGATTATAGTTATCGGTGCCGGGATCGCCGGATGCGCCGTCGCACATGCCCTCGGCTCGGACGGCCGCAAAATACTGCTGATTGGTACTATCTCTCCCCTGCTGCATTGTTTGTAGATTTTACTCTTATTCGCCCCGCCGCCAATTTCTAATAGAGCGTGACTGGAAGGAGCCCGACCGCATCGTGGGAGAGCTTTTGCAGCCAGGCGGCATCAAGGCGCTGGAGAATCTTGGCCTCCAAAGTAAGTAGATTGCATCGTTCTCTGTCTGTGCTGAGGGTCGCCCCTCCAGATTGCGTGAAAGGAATCGATGCAATCGATTGTAACGGGTACAACGTTGTGCAACAAGAAACTTCCATTTTGCTTCCTTATTCGTACGAAAATGGGAAAACCGGCTGCGGGTTCCACCATGGAAAGTTTATCATGAAGCTTCGTGAAGCTGCAAAAGCGTGCAATAAGTTGCGATCCTGAAGCAGCTCATTCGCCTTGCTAATTGCGCTTGAATTCTTGCTCGCATAGCGTCTCTACGATTGAAGCCACGGTTAGTGCTCTGGTCACTGAAGAAAATAGTGAACGCGTTATTGGAGTGCGATATGCGACCAAAATGGAGAAAGATAGATTGGCAAGTTAAACACTATAATTATCGGTATTTAACATAGTTTCGGATAACTCAGGTGTATGCACCGTTGACCATTGTTTGCGACGGATGTTTTTCGAAATTTAGAAAGGAAGTCAATAATAAGCCTGTAAAAGTTTCGTCTACTTTTGTCGGGTAAGATTCTTAATATGGATGGGAAGTTTTTGAAATGTTAGTGAAGGCTGATTCTCAAAGACTGCAAATTGCCAAATCCAAACCACGGTCACGTCGTCCTTGCCCAGCCATCTCCGGTTCTGCTGTATCAAATTGGCACGCGCGACACCCGCGTTTTGGTGGACATTCCAGGCGCGAAAATTCCTTCCGTGTCGTCCGGCGCACTGGCAGCATACATGCGCGAGAAGGTTTGCCCGCAACTGCCGGAAAGTGTGCGCCCATCATTCCTCGCGGCAGTGGAAACGAACGACATGCGGTCGATGCCGAACTCGCACCTCGTGCCCGCGCAGAATACGCGGCGCGGCGTCGTGCTGCTCGGCGATGCCAACAACATGCGCCACCCACTCACGGGCGGTGGCATGACTGTCGCATTCTGGGACGTTGTGCATTTGCGCGACGCGTTGCGCGGAGCAGACCTGGACGATGCGGATGATCTGCGGCGGCGCGTGAAAAGCGTACATTGGAAGCGGAAGGAGATATCAGCCACCGTTAACATCCTGGCGAATGCATTGTACGCCCTATTCGCAGCCGGCTCAGGTAAAGCTGCACCAATTTCCTCAATTCTCGCCATGCTGAAGAAAACCAGACCCGTACGCAAAGGTCTTACAAGATGGTTGCGTTGGTTACTTTAAGTTGGGTGGAATCTGCGTGTCGACGCCCATCGGGTTGTTGTCAGGGATGCTCGCGAACCCACTCGCGTTGATTGTGCATTTTTTCGCGGTTGCCATCTACGGAATGCTCTTATTGTTTGTGCGCAGGCCGGTATATGAGCTTCCGCTGACGGTTGTGCGAGCTGTTGGGGCGATCATCACGGCGTGTGCGATCGTCCTGCCGCTTATGATGAACGAGCTACAGCCGTGAGAAACTTTTGTGTGCTGTAAAAAAAAGTCTTTGCTCCGAAATACCTTGATGGCGGACAAGAAGGAGAAGCTTGCGGCCCTCGCCGCCGCGGCGCGCGCAAAGACCGAAGCGTGCGTAATTTTCCTCTGCTCGTCCGCGGATTAACTTTCGTTCACCATCAGTGCCGAAACAAAAGGCTCAAAAGCCGGTTCCAGCAGCCGGCAGTCCACAGCAAAACCAGCGCAGTCAACATCTGCGAAGCACATTAATCGTCGTGAAGAGGAGTATGCTCGGCGTCTTGCGAAAGAGACTCGCGGGAAGAACCTTGACGAGTATGACAAGGAGGACGGGTTTTTGGTCGACTCAGATGAAGAAGAGGAGGATGCGGATGACGATGACGAAGAAGAAGAGGAAGACGACAGCGACGACGGCCGCAAGAAGCGTAAGAAGAGCGGCAGTGGCAGCAGCACGAAGAAGGACAAGAAACGCGACAAGGGCAAGGCCAAAAAGAAGTCGCGGAAAGACGACGACGACAGTGACGCGTCGGGCGGATCTGGTTCCGGCGACGATGACGATAAGGACTCTGGCGACGAGCTTGATACATCTGTGATAATCTCGTCTAGGGGGCGGTCTACACGCGGGCGCAAGATTGATTTCACTCAGTTCGGAATGGACAGGCCTGAGGACGACGAGTGAAGTTTGGATAGCACTCGTGAATGCGACAGGTGGAGGAGCATTAAATATATTCTCCTTCAGCTTAATACCGCTGTGTTCACTGCTGTCGTAGGGAGTGCTCTCCATGACATGACTTTTCTTCGGACAGACTTGGAAGCACCTTTCATGTGGCTGTGGGATATCGGGAATTCCCGAACGTCAGGGCGCGGCACGACTGCTACAAACAACAGCGTGACCGTGAAATATATGGGCAATATCCGTCAACACGGACGTTTTTAGCCGCTTGTGTGATTCGTGATAAATTTCCGAAGTATCAGCATAGCAGCAACACCACAGGTTTGCGATCTGCGACAAGCCCAACACATTTTTTACTCTTTTTTTCGTGATAGCCAGGCATTCAAAAACTGGCCGAACGCGACTGCTCGCACCCTTCTCTTACGCCGAAATCGCTAATTCGGTTATCAGACGCGAGCATGCATCAAAAAAGGCAAACGCTGCCAAATTTGTCTGAACCTTTCCGCCAACAACAATTGCATCCTCATTCGCTCCTTCCTCTACAGGTGCACTACGGGCCGCAGCATCCGGTTTCATCTTGAAATCAACAAGATAGTTGTCTTTTTCGACCCTGTACAATTGGACGTCGAGTTTCACAACTTGCTTTCCCGCCGCAACGTGACGCACTCTGATCAGGAATGGATCTATGCTTTTCCAACTCATGCCGCAGTTCTGTAGTGCACGGTATATCTCCAGCATGATGTCGAATGGAGGGCTCCGAGATCGGATTCCGAAGTGCCATTTTGATCGTGACTTCTTTTTAACAGTCACATTTGGGTCAGGCTCTGTCAAAAACCGAGAATGAGATAAAATATTCCAATTCAGCGAATGCAACTACTTTGAGCAAATCTCGATCCTCGTACTTGAATCGACGTGTTCCGATCCTCCTTCATGGATGCTCGCGACGATATACCTGATGTTCGCGACACGCTCGTATTTCTAGAGGATGCACCAGAACCAAAACTGAACGGTTTGAACCCAGTCGTGGACGGTTGAACTGGAATGAAAAATCAGTTAGTACATTACTGTGTTAGGTAATAAATTACCCGACTTAATGACCAGCTTGTAGTCGTACATGAGCTGGTATGCAACCTTTATCTGGTTGTTTGCTGCCGCCTGCAATGCATAGACAATTGCATCTGGCGAAAAATTCATTTTCTGAGCCAAGAACAGTTTCATGAGCCATCATCCTAAACAGAGAATCACAACAACCTTAGATATTTCAGCTACGATAGCCATATCTGTCTTCCCCATGGTCACAGCAAGCTTTTTTGCGGACTTCAAGTAGTCTGGTAAGTTGATGTTGAACCATTCGTTTTTACGAATTTGCTCGAAAGTGATCCGCTTGAGTGGATCCACAGTGAGCATTGCAAGCAAAAGAGATCGAGTTGCTGGTGAAAGGTAAGAAGGAAGCAAGAACATTCCACTGTTGATCTTCTTGAACAAATTCGGAATATAGTCGTCATCAAACGGCAGTCGTCCACAGAGCATCACATACAAAATAACACCACAACTCCAAACGTCGATTTCTGGACCTTCATACAATCTGCCATTAATAACTTCCGGAGCAGCATAATTGGGCGATCCGCAACTGCGAACAGATTAAAAAACGGGCTAGAAACAACTGCAACGGCACCTTGTTTTTAAGAAATCACCATCCATCATAAGGTTCGACAGGCCAAAGTCACCAATTTTCACTTGGTTCCATTCATCCAGAAGTACGTTTTCGGGCTTCAAATCACGATGGACAATGTGATTCAGGTGGCAAAACTCCACAGCGCAAATTAGTTGCTGGAAAAACCGCCGAGCTTCGTCTTCGCCCATTCTACCACGATCGACAATGTAATTGAACAATTCGCCGCCGGCATGTTCAAGAACGAGTACGACATCAGTGGGTGTGGTGATGACTTCGTAGAGCTTAATTATGTGAGGGTGACGAAGTTGACGCATGTACTGAATTTCGCGCTTGATTCTCGCAGTCATATCGAGATTCGCGATCTTTCGGCGATTGACCAACTTGAGGGCAACCTTATGACCCGTCTGGGAATGGATGGCCACTGTCAACAATTTTTTCAGCAACCCGAACTGTCCCGTAAGACACACGAACACTTCACTTTGCCGAAGGACCCGACGCCAAGTGTTTCGAGCAGCGTGTAGTTGCCGATCTTGATTTGAGTGGAGGCCATGGGTGCTGGGGTGCATAAGGGGAAGGGTGCATATGTCAGCGTGGCAACAGTTGCGAAGGCTGGCAGACAGTTCGAGAGAATCAAGGGAGAGCTCAGATAAGATCAAGTAAGCTGCCACGGGGTGAAATTGCCGACTGCGGAGGGAGGGACGGCGCGCGGGGCATCGCCGAATGTCGCAGGCGGTGGCGACGGCTGCGCGACACAGGCACGCCACCGTCGGACGTCGCAAGCCGCCGTCGGCGTCGTCGCCTCCCTCCGCGAGTGACCGGCATCCAGTCGGTTGCTTCTTTCATCAGCGCCACAAACAACCGCGAACCGCCAACAAGCAGCAACGGCAGCCATAACCGCAACAGCCGCCACAGCCAAGGAAACAGAAATGCGGCATATGATACAATACGCAAACGTACACGGGGAGGGAGGCAGGGAGGGGGGCGTAGGCGGACAAACACAATCAAATCTCAAATCAGATTCAAATGTTGTTTGGCCGTGTATCCTCTTGTGCGTCCGGGATTATGCGCGTCTCCCGCCAATGCCGTGTCTGATCTTTTGCCTTCCAGGTTCTGCCGCCGTCTCCTCGGGGAGGGCCTCAGTGCTGCGCGCCCGTGCCTTCTCCACAGCCGGCTACGACTCGACTTACGCCAATATGGCTATCAACAAAAACACCAAAGTCATCTGCCAAGGTTTCACGGGCAAGCAGGTTTGCGCCTACCGCAGTCCGTCTCTTCCGCGCGTCTTATTGTTTTGGTTTTCTCTTTTCGCCACAATTACAGGGCACCTTCCACTCCAAGCAGGCCATCGAGTACGGCACGAAAATGGTCGGCGGAGTTTCGCCGACGAAGGCTGGCTCGGAGCACCTGGGCCTTCCGGTGTTTGGGTCCGTAAGAGAAGTAAGTAATGTTCCCAGAACCCAAAAATCTGCTTTGTGGCCGGCGCACGTGTGTTGGCAGCAACTAAGGCAAACTTCTCCAAACTTACCCACAACAGGCCGTCGACAAGACTGGTGCTGATGCGAGTGTGATTTATGTGCCTCCGCCTGGCGCCGCCAAGGCCATCATTGAAGCTATCGAGGCCGAGATTCCGCTGGCCGTCTGCATTACAGAAGGCATCCCGCAACAAGACATGGTCAAGGTGTGGTTTTGGCAATACTGTCTCGTTACTTTAGGTACTAAACTACGCCAGGTTATGAAAGTGCTGCGCTCTCAATCCAAGACTCGTCTGATTGGCCCGAACTGCCCTGGTATAATCAAACCAAACGAATGTAAAATCGGGATTATGCCGGGACATATTCACAGCTCCGGCAAAATTGGTGTTGTTTCGCGCTCGGGAACGTTGACGTACGAGGCCGTCGCGCAAACAACTGCCGTCGGTCTGGGACAATCGCTCTGCATAGGAATTGGCGGTGATCCTTTCAACGGCACAAACTTTATCGATGCGTTGAATGTGTTTTTGAATGACCCGCAGACCGAAGGTTCCTTGTTAAATTTTTTTTTTCTTTTCAATTTTCATTTTGCTATGCGACTGATATTGAACTTGTATTCAAAAAGGAATCATCTTGATTGGTGAGATTGGCGGATCGGCCGAGGAAGAGGCCGCAGAGTATCTCATTCAGCACAACCTGTCGCGCGCCGTTCCCAAGCCTGTGGTTTCATTCATAGCTGGTCGGACTGCACCGCCGGGTAGACGGATGGGGCATGCCGGTGCCATCATCTCGGGTGGAAAAGGAAAGGCAGAAGACAAAGTGGCTGCGCTCGAGAAGGCAGGCGTGCACGTGACACCGTCACCCGCGAAGCTCGGCGTATTTATGCGCGACGCCATGGTTGAGGCAGGATTGCACAAATAAGCTCGTGCCTGTCTTGGTTACGTATTTGTTTTTTTTTTTATTTGTCCGTTTCCCTTTTCGCGTGGGTGTGCACACAAAAGAAAAAAGAAAAACAGCACCTCATAAAGTGACTCTCTTCATTTCTATCTTCGACTGGCTGGAAATCATGGTAGTATGTTTTCGAGTTTTTGGGAGCCTTGTTGTGCGGTGAATTGCTTGTTTCAAATTGTGGTTTCAAATTGTGCCTCAACAAAAACTGCCAATAAATGTTCATGCTCACGCTTTGCACGTTAAAATCTAAGCACGCACATTGACAAGTCTACACGACAAAAGCAAACGCGTCACAATAAACGCACCAGCCGAATACGGCAAAAAAAAGAGTTGGTTTTTCGGTTTTATTGCGGCTGGTCCTGGCCGTTCTGGGTGGCTGCGAGGAGCTCCTGTTGCAAATCCTTCAAATATGCGCGCAATGCACCTTCTTCGAGGCGCGAATTCAACCACGCTTGCACCAAGCGGTGGTAAACCGATGTGCGTGCTTTTTCCTTCCGCGCGTTCTGTTTCTCCGCCTCCGAGTCGGCGTCCGCTGACCCTGCAGCAATCGCACGCTCCAACTTCCGCGCAATTTGTATTGCATCATCGATGGTGCTTTGAGGAAATCTTGCTATTCGTGCAACTACGATTCCATAATCTTCCATCCGCGACGGCCCATCTTGCACAACATACTTGTAGTTGATGTTCACCTCCGAAGTCCCACGCTCAACACACTTAGCTATTTTAGAAAAAAAAACATGCCGGAGTAAAACAGTTCTGGTTACCTCAACATGCAAGTGTAATTTCACAACATTTGGAAGCTTTTTGGCCAGCAAGTCACCAACTTCTGAAAAATGCGTTGCAATGAAGGTGAATGCATTTGTTGAAGCAAGCTGCTCTGTTATTGCTACGGATATTGCAACTCCATCAGTGTGCGATGTGCCTCGATTCCAAAAGTCAGTACGCACTTGACCCAACACAAAAGTTGAATTACCACGGCCAAGTTCGTCAATAACGACCAGACTGTCGTCGCAAATATTTTGCAAAATGAAAGCAGCTGAGCAAACGGTAAGTGTCGTCCCGAGGAAAGATGCGAACCTTCTCGCATCTCTGACATAAACGACGACGCGGATGCTTCCACCACGGAATCGCATCCAATTCTGGAAAACACCTGCGCGTGCAATCTGAAGCTTGCGTAGTCTTTTGCAGTCTATTGGCTTTGCGGCGGAGACGATGTCTTCTTACCTGCCGGAACAAACGATCCCATTTGCCCCATTATATTCAATAGAACTATCATGCGCAGATAAGTTGTTTTTCCGCTCATATTCGGGCCGCTGATAACAAGGACATTTGATCCAGCGGCGCAATAGACATCGTTTGGAATGAACTGACACCCAGTCAGATCGACAATTCGCTCTTTCACCGGATGACGTCCCGATTTGACAGCGTACTGCACAGGGTCAAAAAAGAAAATTATAATTTTGAGTATGGAACATATTTAATTTTGAGTACGAACTTACCGTTCCTGTAAACTCGGGCCGAACATAGTCCTGCCTTTCGGCGTTGAAAGCAAATGACGTCAAAAGATCCAGCAGTGCAATCGATTCTATTTTTTTAACCTTGTAAACAAATCGGGTTGCACGCAGGTTAGAACCTGATATTTTGTACAATGCCCCTGCGAACTGGGCAATTTCCGACACAAGCTCAGCAACAATTCGGTCGCTCATCAGGTAAACTTCTGTCAAACTTTCGTTGATGCGTTCGTTTAAACCCATCAAGGCCAATGTTGTCATTGTCACGGTCTTCTTTGTCTTCACGACGTTGATGAATTCCATTGGAAGCCCACCACTGTCCGTCAATTCATTTGATCCTACTTTTAACACATAGCCTTGGCTCGGAGTGAAATGAGCTTTGATTGGCAAATGTAGCTCGTCTGAGCATTTCGTGAAAAAAACAAACAATTAAAAGGCATGAAGTCCCAGCGTCACCTGAATATTGAGTGACGAGATCGTAAACATCATTTGTAGATTCCCTGTACGTTTGGCGTGCGACATCAAGAAGACCATTCCATCCTGCTTTGATCGCGTAGCACCTTTGATTGCGCATGCCTTGTGGGTTTTTTTGATAACTAACGTCACTGTTTATTCGTCCGTCGATCATTTCAAGAATTTTGGTCAAGAAGTCATTTCGAAGATTCTTAAAATTTAAGTAAGTCTTAGGTTCTGTGCGGACAAAGCTAAGAAGGTACTTCCGCGATCACTTGCAGAACTCTTGACTCGGAATTCGAAATAATATCATATATTGGTGCAATCCATTTCGTAATTGCGTGTTTCAGTAAGATTATCCCGTTTAGATAATTTTCAGTCACTTTCACTGAACTTTTCTTAGGCCTGTACAACATCTACAGAAGACTCGTAAAAATCTCAGCAAAAAGAAAATCAAACAGTATAACTGTGTTGACTAAGGAATCCATATCAAATGAATTGCTTAAAGCAGCCCGAAGATCGGTTAATGTGTGCTGTATTTGGTTCAGCAATGAAAATGGCGGTTTACTGCACCTGATTCGACTTCAACTCCTCCACCGCATCCAATCGGCATTCAATGCTTTCCAAATTGTTGAGAGGCTGAAGTAAACTCATTCGGAGCAGCCTGGAACCCATACTCGTTTGGCATGTGTTCAAAATTCCAAACAGCGATTTTGCGCCTTTGTTGCTTTGTAAATTCACAACAAGCTCAAGATTTCTTGCAGTGATATGATCTTGAAAAAGATGAATTCAGTGATTCATTTCAACCGCAGTACCAATGCTTAAGACCCCATGAACAGAGAAATATTTGAAACGCAAACTGTGACGATAAAAAGTTATTTGGTCGCGTTCTTCGACGTAGCTTAGGTACATTAGCGCAGTTAATGCAACTTTGTCTTACCTCAAGATTGCAGCAACACAAGATGTTGCGAAGTATCTGTCTTTTATCAGAAGATTCTCCGGAAAGCGTAACAACACACAATTTTGTTGAAAGTCCCGGAATAACGCTATCATCCAGCGAAAGGTCTTGGATGTTTTGTAGGCCTATTCTGTGTCAGACTAAGACTAATGTGTGGAGAAACCTTTTGTTTGGTTAAAAAAACTGCGTTGGATTGGAATAATGGCATCGGCATTGAAATTTTTTTCTACTAAGCGCGAGGTCATGCGTGCTTCATTAACATTAAAAAAGGGATCTCACGGATTTCAAGGAGCCGAGACTTGGTGCTCTCAACAGCGGTGATGGAAATGAGGATCTATATTCGGTCATCCATGTCATAAAATGCACGATTACCTCCGACGGTTCAACAAGGTGAAGTTGTTGCAACGTCTAATGCCGATTATTTGTTCAAAAGTAACCGTCCCTCAAACCTTGGAATAGAGTTGTGAATCTGCGAACTGACTCAAAGACAATTCGCCAACTGATTTGTCAAAGCATACGAGACCAACTTCCGGTGCCGAGCCTTGAAAGAAGTAGTATCTTGTCAAGTGAAAATATCTCCACAAAAGGTTGCTCTCACCGCGGCCCTCACTGATGGCTGCAACAACATTGCAGCTATTAAGGCGAACAGAGCTTGTTGATGATGTTGCAGCTGACGCAGCAGTTTGGGGTCTCATTTGCTGGTGGAATGGTGCTTGGTAAATTTGGCAAAAGGCAAAACCAGAAAACTCATGAGTCGAAACCATCTTCGTTCAATGCAAGTCGAAGGATTATTCCACGCGGCCCTCAAAGCACAGCTAAGATTTTCTCTCGATATTATGTGCTCTTGCAGAGGGTTGTCGTTTTACTCACCTCCGCATGTGGATGTACGGAAATCGGTTATGTTTACGGAATTGCCTGTAAATATTAATCTGATTCGAACACTAACCAGCACAGCTGCGAGGTACGAATATCGCGCTCCGACAGTCCACCATACCCAATTTTATTAAATTACACAAAAAGATGCACAAGCCCTCGATAGTGTTATTCGGCCCCAATGACTTGACCGCGATATAGAAGCCGTTCAATATGCATTTTCATTCCGTTTTGCAAGGACCCATGAACGACGCCTGCACTTAATCCTTTCCATTCAACCATTGCACTTTCGTTGAGGAATAAATACACACCATCCAGAAGGTCAGCGTCAGCAACACTTTTTGAAGATCCAGCATCATGCGGATGTCTGAGATTTCCGTAAACTGGTTCTCTGGAAGAGTACGTGGTATTTGGGACTTCCAGGAGAAGAATGGGGAATCTGCTTGAACGGAAGACGTTTCTTGCTTCCTTTGAGAAACCAATGCTGGCAGCAAGTATTCCCAGCGGCACGCTCTCGGGGTTCGGCGGCGGCCCAGAGGCATGCGATCCGGGTTGAAATCTATCGAAACGACGGCTGTTGCGCGCCATGACGCCTTCGAGTTCGCGAAGGTCTCTAGGCCCAATTTTCGAGGCGACACACTTGCACTGGGTAAGTGCGAGGATGGGCGGCGGTGCCGTTGGCGCAGCGGCAGGGGTCGGCAGTTGCAGGGAAGCGCGGATATCGATACCGCCGTCACCGGCACCGCCAACGACACGGATGTTGCGGAAGCCGAGGGCGGCGAGCACGCGCGCGCACTTGCTCTCGAATGCGCGGCCGACGAAGGCCGCTGGTTTGATTGTCATCAACAACTTTTTGGCGCGTTCTGGGGCTGCGGGTGGCATTGCAGCAGCAACGGAAGGACAGGCGATGCGGGTGGCATTGCAGCAGCAACGGAAGGACAGGCGATGACAGCATGGCAGCGAGTAAGGTGCGAGCGCGGTGCGATGTGTGTGCCGCATGACCCATGAGTGAACCGCGGTGTGGAAGGAAAGCAAAGTGGACGCTCAACAAAGTGATGGAGGGATGGGCGGCGGCGGTGCAGTGCGGGCGCCCGTGCGTGGCTGCTGTGGGCGCACCGACAGGGAGACGGACAGAGAGACGGACAGAGAGACAGACAGACACAGACAGACACAGACACACACAGCTGTGCCAAGTGGCAGTGGCAATCCGATGACAAAGGGAAAGAGGGACATTTGTTCTTATCTGCTCCCTCCCTTTTTTTCACACAATCGCAACAACGCAATGGCCGCACCTGCCAAACAGAAGGACTCGTTCTACGTCGCGCTCGCGAAGGACTTTGCCGCCGGCGGTGTCTCCGGCGCCGTGTCCAAGACCATCACCGCCCCCATCGAGCGTGTGAAGCTGGTCATCCAGACACAGGACGCAAACCCCAAGGTGCCCTGTCCTGCCCTGTCCTCCCTCCTTCCGTGTCTTGTTTCTCCTTTTTTCATACCCTCCCCGCTGACTGTCTCTCTTTCACCGCCTCCCAGATCATCTCTGGTGAAGTGCCCAGATACACCGGCATTGGCAACGCCTTCACCCGTATTGCCCGCGAGCAGGGTGTTGCTGCCTTCTGGCGCGGAAACTTCACCAACTGCGTGCGTTACTTCCCCACTCAAGCCATCAACTTGGCTTCCAAGGACTTCTTCAAGGGACTGTTCCCCAAGTACAACCCCAAGACTGAGTTCTGGCCCTTCTTCGGTGCCAACATGGCGTCCGGCGGTGCTGCTGGTGCCTTCTCGCTTGCGTTCGTGTACCCACTCGACTACGCTCGTACCCGTCTGGCCTCTGGTGTGTGGTTTTTATGCCGGGTTTTGTTTTTGTTTTTTGACTTTTTTCCATTTTCTGGAAACCTTCTCTAGATGTCGGCTCTGGCAAGCGCCAGTTCAATGGTTTGTGGGACTGTTTGGTGAAGACCGCACGCGGCCCCAAAGGATTCTTGTCGCTCTACCAGGGCTTCGGTATCTCCGTCGCCGGTATCATCCCGTACCGTGGCGTGCAGTTCGGCCTGAACGACACCATCAAGGGCCTGAACCCCTGGGACAAGGACACCACCTTCGTCGGCATTGCTTCCAAGTGGGCGGGTGCTCAATTCTCCGTCATCATGTCTGGTTACGTCACCTACCCCTTTGACACCGTCCGTCGTCGTCTGCAAATGCAAGCCGAGAAGCCTGAGGCCGAGCGCATCTACAAAGGCCCCATCCACTGCTTCAACAAGATTGTTAAGGACGAAGGTGCGAAGGCGCTGTTCAAGGGTGCTGGTGCCAACATCTTGCGTGGAACGGGTGCCGCCCTTGTCCTTGTGCTCTACGGCGAAATCCAGGCTTACTTGAAGCAGTGAGCAATCGACACCACAGCACAAGTTTTTCTTTTTGAAACATTTTCTGCCGTTTCCGTCCTTTGTGGGGTGTTATTGCGCAATAAGTTTCAACATTTGTTGCCATTATTCTCGAATTTTTATTTCGTCTGATTCAAACATGAGGCTCACTCGCTCTTCACCGGGTCTTCACCCTCGGGCTTGTTTTCGTACTTTTCCAGCAGTTTGATGTAGTTGTTCTTCTCGCGCAGCCTCATGTACACGACACTTTTTTGTTTTGTTAGACAGGGCTTCCACGGTTTACATGGAATGCAGCGAAAGACTCACAGTGCCATCATCAGCGCGAAACCCGATGTAATTAGGTGCTTCTCAGCGCGCATGACCTTCAAATCTGTTGAGCAGCACAAGCCCACACGTCGCTTTTTCAGTGAAAATGAAAGCTAAAAGCAGAGAAACGAACGGTATTGCAGCGAGCTTCGCTCGCCGTACGTAAGTTCGTCGGCGTGCTGCCACACTCGCACGAGTGCAAAGGCGCTCTCGGCAAACAACGCGGCGACAATCGTGACGCAGCCGGCAAACATAAACTGGACATTCTTGATCTTGCTGACGCCGCGCAGCTGCTTCACCATGGCGCGGCGCTGGGTGGCCGGCAGGAACGACGGCGAGATCAGCGACAGCAAGTACACGGCGATCTCGCCGACGAGCACGGTGAGAGTGATGAGGGAGAAGAGCGACGGCATTTTTTTTGTGGGAATTGAAATGAACTTGAACTTGCCGAGCGCGAAGGTTCGAAACTTTGGACAGTTCCCTAGCTTCAATTGCCGCATTCAGCTCTTCCGCTAATTTCAGACGCTGGCTGTAGCGCAACTGGCTTGGCATGCGCGAGTCCGTGGAATATCCTGTGAAAGCGGTCTTTTGATCCCGCTGCGGCTAACATCGAATGCAAGTTGCAACATTTGCTCCAACTCACACCGTAAAGAATTGGTGTTAAAGATGAAAGCAGAGCACAGAGTTCCAATCGCCGATCTGTTGGTTGCCAAAAAATTTGTTTTGTTTCAACGAGTTCCTCGATCCCAAGCAACTGAACCTGAGGATCCAGATCTTTCACGCAATACTGCTCCATCAAGCCTGCGCGGCAGCCTGGACTGACAGTCACTCTTCGAGCCTCCGGATTCATGTTGGCCGGCATCCCGCTCGCGGTCTGAACTTCTCGATCGCGTCCTTACTTCCTTCACAAAGTAGGCAGTTCATCACGAGTTCATCACGAACTTCTTCAGATCGATGCATGTGTTGAGAAGAGTTTGCATTTTGGCTGGTCTGGCTGGTTTCAAGCGGCTTGAGAAGAAGTTGTTTCAGGACAAATGGCCCTCCTGCCGGCCAAGTCACGGAGTACCACCGTCACCATTCTCCTCCTGTCTGCGGTCGTATCCATCATGCTGCTTTCTGCATCCCTACCCTACCGATCATATGAGGGTTTCAGTCGCATTGTGGGAAATAGCTCCTCGGCTGTCTCGACGCTGCCGTCAATCTCGCCTTCTCTCGCACCTAATGTATCCACTACTACTGATGTAGAATACGCTCAGTCTTCAGCCCCTCCGGTAGACCTTCAAGAAGACATTGACCAAGAAGACATTGACCTGTGGCAGGCTCGTTTCCTTGACTTTGTGAATGGTGAGGAAGGCATCCTCAACAACAGGTTTGCGGTTTCTCCACTGATCACAGCCAAACCTTACTCGACTTTTCAAGGACTCACTTTGGCGTATTCGGAGGGTCTCTATTGAATCTTACTGCCGGGTTCGATGTGCATTTGGCCTGGAGCCGCGTGCACGATTACGGAATGCAAGTTCATTCTCTTGATTACGACCGCAGCGACATACACGAGCTTGCGCGGCGTGTCCGCGCCAATTTGATTGCTTACACGCTACTCTACGACAAGCCCGCCCTGATGGCACTTGTTGCAAAATCGTACTACAGCGGCGACGATTCAACGCACCGGATGCGCACCGATCTCGAACGCATTGTTAACGGCACTACTGCGAAGCTGTATGGTTGGCTGTCGCCGGCGCATGAGTCGATTCGCGATCTGCATCTCCATTTTCTCAGCCCGAAGACTGCTGACATCGGTAAATCGATTTTTTTTTTCCCAGCTCCTTGGCAATTGAACCCTGTTTCTCAAACCAAAACGGCCAGGCCTCGTGTTCACAACGGGCACGTGGCATTTTGATCTTGCAGCGCACGCCATAATTGTCCTGCGCGAGGTTCTAAAGTGCACGCTGCCCATCGAGGTGCAATACATGGGCCCCGACGACCTCCCCGCAAACATGCGCGACGCGCTCGACTCCCTGCCCGGAGTCACAACTGTCGACATTCTCAAAACTTTTAGTGTTTCCGACCAAATGCATGGCTGGGCGATCAAGCCGTTCGCGATTCTCGCTTCCAATTTCAAGCAGGTCGTCTTTGTTGACGCTGACGCCCTGTTTTTTCAGTCCCCAGAGGTTGTACTGGAGAAAAGTGCGCTGTATAGGGAATTCGGCCAGCTGTTCTACTATGACAGAACCATATCGACCGACAACCCACCAACGTGGTTCTTGAACATCGATCCTGAAAACTCTCAATACTCAAAAACTTTGCGGTATGCTTCCTTGTTTGCTTTCCCGTTAACTAAAAAAGTTGAACTCTTTTTAATTACGCCAGGTATTTAACTGGTAAATCTATGTACGAAATGGAAGCCGGCGTCGTCGCTCTCGACAAACGTAGAACTGGCGTCCTGCATGCGCTGCTGATGACATGCAAACTGAACACGGGGTTAGAAAAAGAAGGCAAGAATTTCCATCTGTCGATTTCAGTTGCTCACGCCTCTCGTGTGGCAACAACAAACAAAAACCTAAAAAACTCCAGTGGTTTACAAGAACGTTCATGGGGATAAGGAAACATTCTGGATGTCCTGGGACATGGCAAGAGTCCCTTACCGGTTCACGCCAGCGTTCGGTGGTGCTGTGGGATTCAAAAATAACGACGGTGCAGTTTGCGGCGGGCTGTATCATCCGGATGAATACGGCATGCCATTCTGGTGGAACAGCGGGGTGCTAGTAAACAAGCGGCATAGCATGACCACTGGCTTCGTTGACTTCCAATACGCCGCCGTTGATATGTATGCGGAGGGAATGAATTGGAAATGGGAGACGAACGTGACTCCATTTTGCCTCAAGCCGCGGAATCCCGACGAAGAAATCCAAGAACTTAGCAAGGCTGATAAGAATGTTGCAGCCAAGTATGTTGAGATATATAAGCAACTGAAGAAAGACGGCTGGAAGGAATACTTTACCAGGCACTATGGGACAAAGTTCAGGCCCAATGTTTTTGCAAATGCTACCTCAACCGCATAAAGCATTTTCTTTGCCCTTTTTTATTTATTTATTTTCGGAGCGGCGTGGAGAGAACCACGCAAGCTTATGCCGAAGGGAGAACAAAGAAACAAAAGCAAAAAACAAAACAAAAACCAGACAACAAAAAAAAAAACAAAATCAATCAAAAAGGAAAATGCTTGCAAAAGCCCGCTCCTCCCGCCTTTTCGCGTCTGCCGCAGCATCCTCGTCTGCGGCGGCTGCACAGGCGCCGGCAGCGCAGCTGTCCGCCGCTGAAATCTCGAAGCGCCAGGCGCATGCGCTTGAGAGGCTGCAATACGGCATTACACTCCGGCGGCCAAAGATCGTTCTCGCGGCTCTCTCGAAGGCCAACGTTTCAACCGTCCAGAAGCTCACGCCCAACCAAGCTGCAAGCATTCTATCTCTCGCAATCTCTCTCCAAAAACAGGACGTCGGCTCCGTCCGCGCGCGAATGAACTTTGTCCTGGCGAAGCTGACTGACGCGGGCGTCACCCCGCCCGCGGACGCAGTCGATCGCGAAACGGTCGCGACAATGATGTTGACGCGCAACATGATGCAGGCCGTGGTGAAGGCGCTTCCGAAGCTGAAGGAAGGTGATGCGGAGATGCGCAACATAGTAATGAAAGGACTCGCGTGGAACGGGTGCGGCCGCACTGCTGCACGCATGATTATGGAGCTGCCGCGCGACGACGTTTCCCAAATACGCGAGGACACCGTTGTCGCCGTGCTACAGTCGCTGCTGCGCGAATTGGCGGTCGCGGAGGAGCTGTTCGCCTTCGTGACGACCGCCAACCCGGCATTCTTGCAGTCCGAGGCGGTTTACGCCGCGATGGCATCGAACTATGCGCGCAACAAAAATCTGTCACTTGCGACAAAATATGTGAATGGTTTTTTGCCCTGTTTTTTAATTTTTATTTGTTTATTCTTCCTTGAATTGTTGCTAAGGATGCAAAAACAAAAGATTTCACCACAAAGACCGGCAGACAGCGCGGTTTCAGTTCCTTTTCCGCTCTTATCGAGGCTCACGCTGCTTTGCTTCAGCCGGGAGATGCCGACCAAACTTACCGCGACATGCGCCTCGCCGGCATCCGCGTGCCCGCGTCCGTCTACACGAAATTGATACGCGTTCACGGGCTGACAGGAAACATGACCAAAGCCGTCCGCTATTTCACAAAGCGCGACGACAGCCTCGCTCCGGCGACAGTTGACATCAACGACGTGAAAACTCCGGTTTCGCGGTTCCAACCGACACGGGATATGCATGCAGCGCTTGTAATGTCGTATGCAGTCAACGGCGAAATTTTGGGAGCGTTTCGCGCATTGGGATCGGCTGGGCCTTTCGAACTGTTCAAAGCTGCCGACCGCGACTTCACCAAAGCGCTTGCCAGTAATTTCATCAACATGGAACAAGTTTCGAATGCCGAAACTGCCGAAAGCGGCGCAAAAATTATAGCGGACGTTATCCGCGACTTTGTGGCTGCTGCTTCAGATGTTGCAAAATCGAACGAAGCGTTTGAGGCCGCAGCTGGAATATACATCGTTGAAGGCCTCACGCTACTTGCTGATCCTGAATCGCTTCTAGGGCAAACTACTTGGGTTTCTGCGACCAAGATCGGGAGCGCGGATCCTGAGAAATGTCGGAGCATTGCGTTGGAATTGGCAAAGCTTCTACTATCATCCGATTCGCCAGTTTCGTTCAAAGTTAATGTGACTGACAAACAAGAAAAGGCGCAGAAAAAAACCGCTGCGAACGAGAACAGTGTGAAAGCCAAAAGCAAGAAATTCACAATGCAAATTTTCGCCCAGACAGGCAATCTTCAAGCAGCGAAGGCTTGCTTGGAATCTGAAGAATTGTTTGTGTCTCACGGAATGATTCGAATGTACCTGGAGGCCGTCGTGCAGGCCGTGGAACGCGGAGTATGCACAGTTGAAGAAGGGATCGATGCCACAAAGATTGCAATGGAAAAAATCCAAACGAGCACTAACTTTGAGACAAGCGGAGATTACATTGATGCAATTGTGCGAGTGTCGAAGGGAGACGCCGGCGCAAAGACTTGGATGGAGGGGCGGACGCTGAAGGAGGTGGTGCAGCTGTGGGCCGACAATGGAGGGCTGCCGAGCTGGAGGCACGACGCGCTCGCGGCGTTTGTGGAGGCGCACGGAATCCGCCAGTTGATTTGAATAGGCGACGAGTAGTCGAACCCTGGGCGCGTCTCGAATCTCACGGCCAGCGGGCGACATTGACTGAAAAGATAAGAAACCATCTCCACAATGGGGAACATGTTTGTGAAGATGCCGGTGCGTCGTCTGTTGAGCGCCACCGTACTCCGCACCCTCTGACGCTCCCCTCTCGTGCAGACCTTGTCGGAAATCAGCGGTGCCAAACCCGCGCCGGCAAATCCAGCCGTTCCCGAGCCGCAGTGGTTCTTTGGCATCTCCTTGCGCATTGTCGTGTTAGTCGTCCTGGCCGCATATGCAATCATGGGAATAGTTGGCCTGGCGCAGTCCGTCGGCTTCCTGTTCAATCCGATATTTTGGTTCTTCCTCGTGTGAGTTTGTTTTCCAACAAGACGGAGTCTGCCCTTTAATCCAAATAAAAAAAAACAGTCTCGACGTGGCCGGGCTCCTGCTGGATATATTCGGGCTGCTTGCGGTGCTGCGGCTCATTCCGGAGTGGATGGTGGCATACGGGTGGGCGTTGGTGGTGTTGCTGGCGGTTGATTTGGTTCGCTGCATCACATGGGCGATTCTCGGCAGCTTCGCGAGTGCATTCGTGACGTTTGCGTTCCAGGTCCTATTCACGGGCTCCATGATTGGCTGTCTGCTCGCGCTGCGCACGTATGCCCTGGCGTGCAGAGGTGTGACGATTTGATCCTGTTTGTTGCCTATGTGTCGCAGTGTGTCTTCTCTTCCAACTCGCGAGAAATTGTTGCGCTTCCCGTCTCAAGACAAATTGTGTGCCCGGGTTGACACCGAAGTTTTTACCAATAACAGAATAGCACATCCCAATTGGCGTAAATTTTTGAAGCCAAAAAATGAGCAGTTTTTGCGTGAAGTCATAAAACACTGCTCCCAGTCGGGGAATTGAACCCCGGTCTCGCCCGTGACAGGGGCGGATACTAGCCACTATACTAACTGGGATGAA
>JADHYT010000336.1:0-23683 GCA_027604725.1 Entophlyctis luteolus
ACCCATCATCACTCCACTTGCCCCGAGAGCCACAGCTTTCACGATATGCTCAACGTTCGCAATGCCGCCGTCAGCAACTACTGGGACACCGAACTCGCGTACAAACTGTAACACATGATGAACTGCTGTTCCCTGGGCTGGGGACGACTGGATGCAATGACTGTTTTTGTATTATTTTAAACCAAAAAACAAAACAAAAAACAAAAGGAAAAACAGTACCTTCTTGGGTGGTTTAAATCGATCCAGAGCCCATGCCTACTCTCAACGCATCAGCACCAGCCGCAATCAAATATCTTGCCTGTTCCCTAAACCTTGCAAAAAATGCCTTTACCATCCAAAAAAGCTTGCTCCGAGCACCAAGAACGTCGCCACTTCCTCTTGATTTCAAGAACCTTGTACACAGTGACCGAAGGCTTCAAGAACAGTAGGTCTGTGATAAAGAAATTTTCAAAGTTTGTGACCCAGCGCACGATTTCCGTCGGCTCGGCCAAAGAGCGATTGTGGTGAAAAACACCTAGGCCAACGTCAAGCACCTTGTGAATGACCATCTGTGTCTCTGCAACCACCAGTGATCATAATCCAGTTGAACATACACGCTGTTGTAATATTGCTGTTTTTGTTTTTTTTTTTTTCAGTGCTTGTTTAGAATTTTATTCTGTCAACTGAAAAGATGGCCATGCACCGCCTGACGCTTGTTTTCGGCGTTTCTGTCCAATAGCTCGTGAATTGCGGGTGTGCTCAGTCGCCGCGCTGCTGCCAGCTTGCCCGCCTTGTTTTGCTTGGCAATCCCCAATTGCTCCCTTACACCGCCGACTTTTTCATCTTCGCTGCGCTGGCAAACTATGATGCTCTTGCTACGTTCTCCAGGCTGGCTGGTTGAGAGCAAAACTGAGGGAAGTGGGATCGCAGCGTTGATGTTGGCGCGCGCAAGTGGTGGCTTTGCCGCGGCGTTCGCCTGCATTGTTGCTGCCACCTGCACCGTCTCTGGGAAATCCGTCAGCTCTCGCGGACGCAGCTTGTGGTACGTTGTCAACAGCCTCCCGTCCAACTTCGCGCGCTCGTCTTGCCTGCGCGCCGCGGCAGCGTCCTTTTCGACCTTGCCCTTCTGCCGCTCTTGCTCAAGGAACCGCTTACCATACTCGGATTTTCCGAACCACGTGCGGTAGTCTGTCTGCAACAGCTCTGGCGTTCGCATTCGTTTGCTTGTCCATGAATCGTCGTCACCACCGTCACTGCTACCGCCATCGTGAAGGCTCCGCATATCTGACGGCCTCCGCGACGTGTTATTCGGTTGCCGTGTAAGCAACATGTCACCGCCAGTAATCCCTGCGCTGGACGCTGGTGTGCTTGCGCCGCTCCTGTCGAGCACGGAATCCACTCCACCGTCGAGCAAGCTGAAGCTCGACAGAGACTCGGGCGCATAAACCACCGCGCCAACACAACGGAACTCGTATCCGCTGTTGGCGAAAGTGTTCAAACAGAAGCTTGAGACAGCTTGAGAAGGAGGAAAAAGAGCCCAAAAAGAGGGAAACGGCTTAGCGATTAGGTTGCGGTTGATGGGTAGTCGAGTGCCAATCGGCTAGCCCATCCTGCTATTCTGTTTTGCAAGCTCGGCCTTCCACGCGTGCGGCTTTCCTGCGGGCGAGACAGACCTTTGCGGGCCGTCGCGCTATCAAACTATGAATGCAGAGCTAGTGTCTTTCTTCCCGTGCTCCCAGCCAGTTTTATTCTTGTTCTCGGATTGCGCATTACCCGCTCTCAAACATTGAAACGAAGCAGCCAGTGATCTTACTACTTCCTCATCGGAACTTTGTTGACACCGGCGCTGTCGCTCCTGGGCGTAGATGGCGGCGCAAGGATCGCTAAAGCCATTCTATGTAATCTTTCGAGTTCTTTCCGAGTGTGCGCGCAATACTTCCGCTTCTGTGCCAGCAGCGAACCAATGTCTGTTAAGAAACATATCCACTGCAAGACCGGCCGACCACTCACCGTCTTCTTGTTGGAAACTTTCGCGACAACTCGTTTTGATGCATATTTGAAGTTGAACGAAATCTGAAGCTGCTTGTTTCGAAGCGTAAACTCTCCAGATTCAGGATAAAGCACATTAGTTACAGGTTACATTAGCATGCGGTGGATCAGGACCAAAAAGTTCCAGAGATCGCTGGCAAAAATCGTCGATTGGTTTTGTCTTCGTGTCCATAGTCTGATGCAACGAAAAAAGTTAAAAATAAAATAAAAAAAACTATGACTGATCTAGTATGGCCAGCGTGATTTGCCGTCGCTGTTGGTGCAGGTTTGAAGAAAACAAAAAGTTTGGATGGGTGAGCCAGACCGATCCCATGATGCCCATAGGTGACCACGTCCATTCAAGCAGGGAAGCCAAAGAAACTGCGGTTTATGGATGCTGTATCCTGCCTTTTGTTTGTTACCCAAGACAAAGTTCTTTTCACTGTTCAAAAGTAGTCACACAAAGTCAACACTGCGCCATATCGCACTAAACATCGCATAGTGTCCACACGCTACATTCACTCATTCCCTGGAACGAACACCGCCGGCCGCCGCGGTTTCGAACCGGCTAATCATGCTGCGCACTGACTTCCACTCCCCGCCCACCAGAGACTTTCTGCGCACCTTGGGCCGTGTTTGCGTCAGTAGGATCGGCGCATCGAATTCTCCGTTGATAAGCAGTGCTGCCGCCCCTGGTATTCTGCTGGACACAGTCAAGTCAAGACTCGTCTCTCGCTGCTTCATGTTATTTTTGCTCGCTTTGTTTCGCAGCAACGACACTTCGATTGACAGCGATACTCCAGCGTCGTCAATCGTGGCAGTAAGATCCGTTAGGCTTTTTTTTTTGGATGGGAGTGGAGGGGTGGGGTTAATTGTAATGAACTAGACAATAGGAAATATTTACGTGTTATTTTCCGACACAGCTGCAGCCAAAGAAAGCTCAATTTCATGCGCATATGGACCGTTGGATGTCCCGAGCGACAGCTCTTTCAGCGATTGATTTACACGAATCATTTCTATCAACGCAATCATGGCTGTATCGTCGATAACATTTCCGTCTAAATTCAGAGACTTGAGAACTGTGTTCGAATGGAGCGCCTGCATGCAGGAAAAAATTAGACCAAGAAAACTGAAGGAACAAAGCAAGACCTTGGCAATCTTGACAATTCCATTTGTGCTTAGCACCGCATTTTGCAGCTGCAGCGTTTGGATTCCTACATTATTGACAAGCTGCTCTACAAGCCACAAAACATCAACATCTCCCGGTGAGGCAGTCACCGCGGTATCATCAGTGCTGAGCATATCTTCGCTGTCCTGGTAACTCTCATCGTCATGCTCTACGTCAATGTCACTGAATCCGTCTACAAGCTCTACAAGCTTCCAGAGGGTGCTTGAATCGAGAACCTCTAAATCAACTTCAAGGTCTTCGTCGTCGTCTTCAACACCACCGACACCATTTTCATTACTGTTCTCCTTGTCGTTAGAATTGGCGACCGTAGCAGCACGGATAATTTCGACGCATCGTGCAAGGCGCGCATCGTCAAGGGCGGCAATGCGGGCGGCGAGCGTGGACTTATGGGAAACAGTCATATCGGAGACAATGGACTCGATCTCCTGCAAGGAAGGCTGGTCCGAGGGCTTGCGCGGAAGGATACGCGGTGACGAGGGACGTTTCGCAGCGGATGAGGATGCGGACTTATTGCGGCGACGCGTGAGAGTGGGGGCAGGCGACTTTCCGGACGTGCGGTGCGTGCGAGGAGGAGTCGGTGGAAGCGCATCAGCACGGTGCATGTAGATGGTGTTGTTGCGTGCGACAGCATCAGCGATGGATTCGGCGAGCTTGTCGTCGGCTAGGCGGATATTGCAGACGGTGAGGCTGCCGATTTTGTTAGGAGGCAAACCAGGCGCACCGGCCAGGAGCTTACGAGTAGTTTTCGCACACAGCCTTGGCGAAAGCCCGTTCGGCTGAGGCTCTCACCGCTCGAGCTGGAGCACCAACATTAAGTTCGCGCAGCGTGCGATTCGCGCGCACAGCATCTGCCAGTGCGAGCATTGCTCGGGTGCCGAGGTCGTTGCCCTCAATATCAAGCGACTCCAGCGTATGGTTCACTTCGAGTGCCTGAGGAGTGATCAATACACGGAAGAGCCATCGGGATTGGACAAAGAAATACGATCAAGGAGCCATAACATCCATTCATGCACGGATGCGAATGCACCTCGGCACGCACAAATATATATACATGCGCATACAAACACACACCTGCGCAACAGCAATTAAATCGTCAGACGACAGCCCGGCGTGGGCCAGCGACAAGGCGGAGAAGCCCAGGTTGTTTGCCACGCGCTCGATCAGCCATGGCAGGTCGGCACTACCCTCCTCTGCGATAGTCGACGGCGACAGGGCCCGTGCGGGCAGCGGCGATGGGGAAAGGGCCGAAGGGGCCATTATGTCGCTGATTTCCAGTTTCTGGCGAAATTGGAAGTGTTCTAAGCGGGTGCCTCCCGCGGGGCTCCGTGCCTTCGTTGGGGCAGTTAACTTCATCGCACGCGGTCTGTGTGTTCCGCGTTTGCTGCGCCCCTGATGCTTCACGTACGAAGCTTAAGTACGCATATGCACACAATATAGCTCCTTGGGCGCGTATTGTAGGCTGGGCCTGCTGCAGGCGCTGCAGGCACCGGCTCAAAAGCACCTGCCGGCAGAGCAGAGTGCGTGCGCGAATGACATCACCCGCAGTCAGCTGAGGCTGTGAGGCACCGATAAGATTTCAACAAATGACCGCAGTGCCAACCGAACCCATCCCGTTCCCATCGGGCTACGCCGGCGACCCTGACTTTGGGCGCGTGGTGCGATTAAACCCGGCCCACGCGACGGCGGAGCAGCTGGAGGAAATCAAGCGGCTGCTGTACACTCACTCCGTGCTGGTGTTCAGAGACGCGACTCTCACGGGGGGCAGCTTTGCGCCAGAGGCGCAGCTGGCGCTGACGGAGATGTTCGGATCGAAAGAGTCGCACGAGTACGGCCATGGGACTGGTCAACGCCAGGCAAAGTCCGTGCTGCATCCAGACTTGAAGACACTCCCGACTGTGCCCCAAGTATGTCTTCATTTTGAATTCCTGTAAACCTAACTCCCCGATGCTACTCACTAATCTCTTCCTTCTTCCTCTGTAAATACGAATGGTGCAGGTGCAACTGATCGGAAACGGCGTTGTGGCGGAAGAGCATTATGGGTTGCCTGCGGGAACGCAGCTGAACCACCCGCACCACCGCACGTTTCATCGTACGCGTGTGAGTGATGAGGATGACGCGCGCGGTGTGACTCGGTTCTATCGTTGGCATATTGACGCGGCGCTGTATGCATTGTACCCTCCCATCGCGACGAGTCTGCACGCAGTGAAATTGCCACCGCCCTCAACACAGCTTCTCCGTTACGATGACGGGACAGGGGATGAACTGAACGTCTCCATTGGAACCACGGCTTGTGAGTCTTCCTGTGTTTAATTTGCGATAGATAAAATATTTGATTATCGCAAAAATTAGTCATTTCGGGGTCAAAAGCCTTCGATATTCTGTCACCGGCACAAAAATCACTTGTTGTGCGGAGCTCGGTCAGATATGCGCCTCACCCGTACGTGTGGATGTCAACCGCAAAGTCGAAACCCACTGGGCTCGGAATGGAGTCCGAAGGGCTCGAACTTTCTCTCGGCACACGGTCGGATGGCACTGGTGGCGGAGGAGGCGACGGAGAGGTTCCAGAATGGAGTGAGGACAAAGTTATGGTTTTCCCAATGGTAAACGTTTCCAACCTTTTTTTTTATTTTTTAATATTTATTCTTTGTTGCTCCAGGCGTGGAAGAATCCAGTGACGGGGAAGCTCCACCTACAAATTCACCCATCGGCGATCCACTCAATAATTGTGAAGCCGATCCCGCCGTCTTCGACCGCCCCGGTAGATGCTCTGTACCCGGCGGGTAAAACCATCACAGACCTGAAAGAGGCGCGGGACCTGGTATACTCCCTGCAGCGGCCGGGTATTGCGCCGGCGCTCGTGTACGCACACGACTGGCAGGAGGGCGATGTGTGTCTGTTCCACAACCGCGGGGTGATCCACTCAGTGGTGGGCGCGTTTGCAAAGGAAACGGTGCGCATGTTTCATCAGTGTAATCTCGCAGGCTCGGAGGCGCCCGTGGGACCCGACGCCGAAGACCTGGAAAAGTACTGCTGAGCCGTTGATGTGATTTTGTAGCGTGCTGGCTTTATGAATTATCTGTTGTTCTACGGAAATAAATTGGTCTCTAGGCAAGCCTTAAGTGCACATTATTCACCGCGGCGCGTAGCAGACTTCGCCGCTTGATGTTATGGTTGGGGTTTGCGGAGTGTGCCGCAGTCCAAGCATCAGCGCCGGCCCGCGCGATAAATTCTTTTTTCCAGTGCTTTTCCAGTGCCGTACATATCATAGTCCGAGGCCAGCATTTAGCTGCCGCAATACGTCGTATAGTCGTACGGCGAAATCAGCAGGCGTCCCTCGGTGTGAGAGGCAAGACAGCTAACACAACTTCCGCGTAGTTACATCAGAAAACTCCTTGCGATAGCGCGATCTCTGGAAATGCAACTAAACCGCCATATTTGATATTTTATTTTTCAGGGGAGAACAGATGAAACTACGCTTGGAGGAGGTTTCCCGTGGATGCAGACTGCTCGATCTCAACGACATCTTCCTCTTCGTCCCGCTCATACGGCAGGATGGCGTTCAAGATGATGACTACGAGGGCAGCGACGAGATACGGTGTGCCAATGATGATTTCTATGGAGTCGTAGAACCCGAGGAGCGCCTGGTTATCTCCCGAGTAAGTGAACAAGTAGCTTGCCCAGTCGGAGACAAGCAAGTTTCCGATTCCGAGAGTCATGGCAGCAGTGAGGATGAAGCGAGTTCGCCGCGTGTTGTGAGGGTCCGAATGGAACGCTTGGCCAATGAGTTTAAGCCCAGATACGGCTACGGAAGAGAATAGGAACGAAGTCATTCCACCGAGAACGGGCTTAGGGATCGCCAAGAAAGCTCCAGAAACTGCATACGAACGTTAGAACACACTCTTTTCGAGCGTTAAAAAAAAACCTTTGCCGAGGATTCCCAAAAGCACAAGGAAAAAGCAGCAAAAGTATCCCGCGCTGCGGGACGCACACCGTGTCAGTGCGATGACACCTGCAAATAAAAATAATTTAATACAGCCGAAATTGTCATAATACCGCACCGTTGTTCTGCGCAAAAATACTCATCGGTGTCATTGTTCCGAGAGCGCTCAAGAATCCAGAAATACCATCTGCAAGAACACCACCCTGAATCCGCGAGTCGAAAATGTCGCCTTCGACTTCAAGTTTGCTGACGTCAGACGTGGCGGTTGTATCGCCGATCGCTTCCATCATCAAAATCAGATATGCAGCCAGAAAAGGTATGACTGCTGGTCCATATACTGTGAGCTTAAATGTGTGGACCCAAAGGAAGGTGATAACGGGTGCAGAGGTAATTGTAGAGTCCGAAACATCTAAAGAAAATATCAGCTCTGACAAACTCAACTTTGGGATCTCACATCCAGTTGCTCCGGAAACAATCATTCCAACGATTAAGCCAATAACGACCGAAGCGTTGCGCATGGCAGGCGATCCCATGTATTCGACGAGAATGATGGTGACATACACCAGGAAGCCAAGGCCAATGAATTGCGGTGAGCCCCAAGTAGCAGCGTTAGGTGCGCCAATATTCGGACAGAGAGAGAAAAAGCCACTTGTGGGGCGCGCGTGACATCCGGACGCGCCACCGCCCCAGTCCTGAATGAGAATTCCGCATCAAAAAAAGAACAACTTGAAAACAAAAGTCCTCACTTCGAATCCGGACTGAACCAAGCTTGCGCCGATAAAGAAGACGACTACACCGGTCACCATGGGCGGAAAAGTCTTTTTGAGAACTTTTGCGGGGAGGAACGAGAGCAGGATTTCAAAGAATGCGCACACCATAGATGTCCCAATCAGGGCACCGTACGCGTCCGGACAAGCTCCAAGAGTGCCGTCAGAATTTGTGGGGCAGAAGCCGTTGGAATACATTTGGCTGAACATGGCCGATGCAACGGGAATAACAGCGAATGAGGTGCCAACAACTTAAACAAAAGGAAGAGCCAGTGCTAAGAAAATTATTACGATTTGCAGGATCGGCTTACCTGTGAGCAAACCAGTGCCGATAAAGTATTTGGTTTTGAAAAGTCTGAATCGGCTCATTTGCACAGCCGACAAAAAGCCGCTGATAATGAGCGATGCAGAAATCAGATAACTTTGCAGCTCAGAGTCCAGGTTCAAGCTACTGGACAGAATGATCGGTGGGGTAACGAGACCTGCAATCATCGCCAGCATATGCTGGAAGCCGCTCAGAAGAGCAACCAAGATTGGAATATCGGCGTTCAGTCCGAAAAATGGTGGCGGGCGCCGGGACTTGGAAAGGAATGGAATTGATGGCGTGCTTGAGACCTCGATCAGGGAAAGCTCGAAACTGCGATGCCACCTACCACAACCAAGCATAGTCGTAAGAGCCAACCCAACCTTCCTTCGTGGTTAACTTCTTCTTGATGTCAGCCATTGGAGGAATGGTCATCGTGGTGGCCTTGGCAATTTCCGAGTGGTCTGCATTAGGAGAGCCCCACAATCAAGAGCAAAGGTCAGCGCCTCGGACTCAACAAAGGTGCGGAGTACCAGTCATTTTTTCTTGTAGCAGATATCCAGGAAGGAGGCGCGCCCGCTTATGAGTTCTTGTGTAGATTTTTTCTCGATAAGATAGTTAATAGCACCAAAATTGTCACTAATCTCTGTCTGTCTATCGGGGGCTGAGTCACAAAGGCCCCAAAAAATCCATGTCGGACGCATCGCAAGTTGCCATCGTCGGAGCAGGCATTGCTGGGCTGACGCTCGCCCTGGCCCTGTCGGAGCACGCACACGTAACGGCCACTGTTTACGAGCAGGCACGCGAGTACAACGAAGGTGCGGGCACGGGTGGGGCGATCGGGTTGTACGCGAATGGCCTCAGCGTTCTCCGCGGAATTGGCGAAGGGCTTCTGGACGACGTGTGCAAGGTAGGGCTTCCGTATGTGTACCGCCGGTGGCTGCGGCACGATGGCACCGAGATCGCAGTTGCGGACGAGACGCTGCTAGTTCCGCCTTCGGCGAGCGGATCGGATCCGCGCTTGCATCCGATCGGCATCCGCCGATGGCAGCTGCAGTCGACGCTGATGCGGCACGCACGCGCTCGCGGGATTCGGGTGCTTTTTGGGAAGCGACTTGTGCACTTGGCCGAAGACAATGATGGCGCGCGCCTCGAATTCGCGGACGGCTCAAAGGCTCACGCGCGGCTCGTTTTCGGCGCAGACGGCGTCAAGTCGAACGTGCGCAAATTCCTGTTTCCGGATATCCCTGAGCCCCCTTACACGGTAAGAAGCTTGTCCACTGTTTTTCTCAGCAGTCTTTGTCAAGGGTGTCACCACACTGATGTGTGTGAGCAAGATTAAAGACGGTTCGGATGAGGCGAATTCTCTGAAGCTCATCAAACGCGGAATTCACTTTGTGTCTTCGCGTTCGTCCAAGTTCCACGCCTGCATCTACCCGCTTCCAGATAACGAAATCAACGTGCAAATTTACATTCCGTGCGAAGAGCAACCTGAAACTTGGGGGAAACTCACTGACGAGGACACACGTTCGCAAAGCATGGCCATGCTACAAAGGCTTCGTTTAGACGGCTGGGATGAGCGATTTGTAGCTCCATGGGTGAATCCCAGCACTGTTATCCGCGTGGGATTGCGGGCTCGTGCGCCATTGGATAGTTGGTCGCGAGGCAGAGTTGTCCTTTTAGGCGATGCAGCCCATCCTCCAGTTCCATACATCGGGCAAGGTGCCATGCAAGCTGTCGAAGATGCCGGAGTGTTGGCCCTTTTAGTTAAAAATTTATGCCCGGTAATGGAGAATGGACAGTTAAATTTGTTGCGCTTCGACAGGGTTTTGGAGTTGTATGAGAAAATTCGTGTGAAACGATGCACGGATGTACTTGCCAGCTCGCATGCTCTAGGAAAGATGAACCAGCGCAGGGCCGAGAGTTGGTTGTACAACTTTTTCTATGAATTGCGCATTTGGCTGCAAGTATGGTGGTACGGAAATCTTCCTGTGATGCTCAAAGGGGCCTGTTACAATTATACTGACGAAGTCATGAAGGCGCTTCTCGAATAAAGTTTATTCCGAACTTTCAACAGGGAATTCCCTTTTCCAATGCAACGCCAGATCCCTTCTTGTGCACACCCAAACGTCTTCGAAGGTAGATACTAATGGACCAGTAAGCAATAATTGACTGGTATACATTATGAAGACAAACCATAATCCATAAATTGTTTCAGGGCAGCTGCGCGGCCAGGTTTCCCAACCAATCGGCAATGGAGCCCAACGTTCATAAACTTTGGTTGAGTCCGACCTTCTTCGTACAGAATATCAAAAGTGTTTTTCAAGTACGTATAGAATCCATCTGGAGAACTGAACCCCGGTGGAACGCAAAACTAGTTTTTGCAATGCCACTACGTTAATTGAACCTTAAAACAAGGAATCTCGAAAGTTATCCAAACCTTCATATCGTTTGCATCCAGTGTGTAAGGGATCACCAAATGCTTAGCGTTGGGCTTGGATATAGTTGAAACATCCAAGTAATAAGGAAGTTCGTCGTTATACGCATCGGAATCGTACAAAAGTTCGAGCCCCATCTTTTCGTATTCTTCAAACACAATCTAGAGAGTATAGAAGGCAGATTATCAGGCTATCAAATCGAACGATGCAAGTACCTGTCTACTTCTTGGAGAAATTCTGCCCGTGTACCAACCAACAGGCGCCTTTCCACTAGCTGCTTTGATCGCTGCTATGGATGCATGAACATGATGCCTTTCTTGTTCTTCGGTCAGCGTGGCGTAGTCCACCCATCTTTTTTGAAGGGTCGGGTTGAGTGCATGAACAGACAAGACTAACCTATAATGGTGAGAAGCTATTTCGTGGCCATCGGCAACCATAGCTTTGATAGGTTCCGGGCAGAGCTCAACAGCTTTTCCCACAGCGTAGCATGTGAATTTCCATTGTTTTTCTTTGAACAGTCTGAGAATGCGCCACCTTGTTTTGAAGTTGTTGAAAAACGGAGGGGAAGGCGGCTGGTGCTCACACTCCGACGCGCGATCCGTACTCGTATTGGGATTCGCTAATGCTGGGGCGTCAAAGGAAATTAAGAAAGCGAACTGCTACGTACATGTTCATATCACGTTCTGTTCGAGGAGTTCCGCCAGGGGTCTAGGATGGTACGTATGGGATGACAATATAAAGGATGGATAAGAGGCAGCATTATAACCTCGTTCAAAAAAACTTCGGAACGCGCATCGCCGTTTGCGGGAGTATTTTCCCCTCCTTCTTCGTACTTATGGGCGAGTTGAAGGAAAGGAGCGTCAAAATCACAAGCATGAAGCAATAGTCAAACGCACGTTGACCACGAAACTGATTGCGATACGGGCGCCTCTGGGCCAGCGAGGATGTGGCGGGTTGGCACCGTAGCCAGCAAGCTGCTTCTTGCGGTCCGCAAACAGGAACACAGACGACATCGATAAGATTCAAATCAGACAAAACACAACCATCAGCTCTGTCTCGTTGCGCCAGCAGCCCGCGGAGCCCGCGCCCGACATACATACACACGCAGCGAGGATGAACGCTGCGGTGAACTCACTTTCCCTGGATTTGATGCACGCTGGCATGCCTGCGGGGGAGAGTTTCACAAGGCGTTAGGGCCAGGCTCCGTCACACCTTCAGCCGCAACGACATCGCCGACGCTCACGGCCGCCGCTAAGCACACGACTACACGTGCAACTGCGACAGCGACGCGTCCGCATGTGGCTTTCGCCCACTCGAATTCATTATCCGACACCCCGTTGCGCCTGAACCAGTCACGCACATTGCATGTTCGTCGAATGTGCTGCAACGCCCTTTCCGGTCTTTCGTCGGTGTCAATAGTGTTTGTGGTGTCTTCGTGCATGCCATGATCTTTCACAGTGTCCTGGACGGGTGGGGTGGTTGCGATAAGAGTTGTTGTGGATAAGGTGGATGCGAGCTCTGGGTGCATTGTTTTTGCAGGAGGCGCGACCACCGCCACTAGCCTAGTGCGCGAAGCGTCAGAAGCAGAACACAAAGGCATGACGCGTGTTTTAGCCGTGAAGTAGATGCGAGAGTCCAGATCCTCGGCCTCGGTGGACTCGCTGTCGACGTCCCACTCGTGGGAGTCCGACATACTGCTGTGGTGGGTGGGAAACGGCAGACTCTGCCTGTGCGGTTTCACTAGCTTCGTGGCGGTGTTGCTTGGGCGGTAGCTGTTGTTCAGGTTGCTGCAAATCCCAGGTCCGTCGCGCTTCGAAGCGGCCGCAGACTTCTGAATAAAATGTTCTTCGTAGGAGTTGTTGCATAAAGTGTCGGAGCGTTGAAGCACTCTGGCGTTCAAGGGCTGCATATCTTCATCTGGCCGCCGCGGGCGATGCGCGGGCTCCGTTTTAAGCGAAATTCCAAGCTTTTTTTAGCAAACGCGCGCGATTGCGCCAACGCCGACACCAGAATGAGGCGCGTGAGTCTTGTTTCAAGTTGTTTTGAGGCTCACGTCTGCTAGCGACATAAAAAAGCGCGCGTGTATAAATCTGCTCATGTTAAAAAAAACAATAGCAGAATATGCCCGATTGCCCCTGGAACTAAACATGCCCAAAGCAAATTTTCTTCGTTTGGTCATATGGCACCGCCTGATTACAGTGCACCCTCTATCCACTGACAAACACCACGCGCTGCTCACCATGCGGCAATGCTTCTTAGTAGTATTGAAACCACCCTTTCCTTTTTGTACATAATGCATGCACCATTCTTTCCTGGTCAACTCCGAACCTTTAACAGAATCCTTCCCGGGAGACGTATCTGTAAGAATCAAAGAAACATCAATGAAGTTAGATGATTTTTAATCGGAATTGCACATCTCTGGCAAAGAATGCACGAACAAGTAATTGACGAGCTGCAAGTTCGTGACTGGCGCTCTGGAAAATTGCAATTTGCTAAGCTATCGTCTGAGCATGAGATGGCTTCATTTCACGGTAGTTGTTATGATGAATTTGTCAGAACCACTGGTAAAGTCTTAATCCTCTAGATCATGATATGACAACAAAAACCGAACCACGCAAACAAACTCGAGATGGAAGCTACTTGCGACATGAAATATTGACATTCCAACGAATCCACACCGCCGTCAAAGATCGAAAGAAGTCGATTCTTTCCGTGAAAGCAGGTCTATACGTCTCCTCAGACTCAGCGCATTGCATTGTACATACCTATGAAAATGTATGAACTTAAGAGTACAGTGGTGTCAGGTGTATTTTGGCTTTGGACGGCTTTTTTTGATTGAATTTCAAGTTTTCATCATGAAAGAAGCTCGCCGAAGAGAGTCGCAAGCCTCGTTTGCGCCCCTATCTTTGCCCATGAACAGAGACAGCTCAACATCGTCGAGTGTCCAACTAGCATCCAGTATAGGATCCACCGAATCCACATCTTCTTCGATGCCTGAGGCCACAGTCGATGCGACTGATGGCATTACCTCCACGAATTCCGTATCAATCACAACAAAAGATTCTGTTTCAACCACAACAGCAACTTCGACTCCCGAATTGTTGATGGTCCCGTCCGTAGCGCTAGTAACTTCTTCTTCAGCTTCAAGTGCAGGTTTATGCTTCTTCCTTGTTTCCGTTTCGCTTACTATCTCCATTTTGAAAGCCGTCTCTTATCCTCGCTGGGTGATACCGGTGATAATCGGAACATCCGCAATTGCGGTAGTGTCGTTAATTGTTGCCATTGCGGCCATCATAGTAAGTGCTTCAAAGGTTCAACCGCCTTTTTGAAAATTGATCGAAAACAAGACCTATCTCCGTGCACGTCAGAGACAGACTCCGCAACGACACAGTTCTATGGATACAAATCCGCTTGCGAACCGAGTTCCCACAAGGTACAGAAATCTCGTGGGGACGCCGGTCGGAATAGTGAATGCGGATGGGCAGGGCGAAAACTACGACGGGAATGGTGAGTCTGGGTTGCGACTGCTGGACCGTGCGGATGTTTCAGGTAATTCATATGGCTCACGTGGGAGTGCTGGGCAAGTAGGGGAAAGGGACGTTGTTGGCGGGGTTATGTACCGTTACTCGTACGGCTCGCAAGCTTCGGGACGGTCGAGCGGAGACGTATACCAGTTGGGGGGTGGATATACGGACGCGATGCGGGAGCGCAAGCGAGCTGAGCAGCTTGAGGAGATGCATCGGGCGTACGAAAACTACACGCGGACGAAGCTCGGCGGGGTGGGCGGCATTCCTCGCACCAGTTCGAGTGCAAGTGCTGGTGCTGGCGCCGGCGCTGTTGAGGGCGAGTAGACAAACATCAGCTAATTCAAGTGCTCAATCTGCGCCGATTCCTACCCGATCAGCTGCATTCGCGACCTGCACGCTGACATCCCGGACTTCCCGGAGCATGTCGACGCATCGATGCATGCCGGTGCTGCGCCATCCGTCCAGATCCTCTCCCATCGCAAATAAATCTTGGCTCAAGCAGCTTACATGTGAATGGTTTCTTAAATCGGATCACCGGGTCGCTTGTTACCAATACTTCGTCACTTTTGTTCTTGTCCATCTGTTTCTTCAATTTCACACGTTTACTTGGACTTTCTTTTTGAACTTTCATACAAATTTGAATGATTTTGACCTATCTGCTTGGCCGCATTGTTGGCATATGTCTAATTCAACGCCAACTTTATTTCCGACCAAGTTTCAAACACTCCGGCTATTTTTCTAGCCATTTGTTCGTCCACCTTTGGCTGCCCTTGCTGCCTCCAGTGATACCTGTGCTTTACATATTTACCATCCTTGGATATCGCCAACACAGTGTGCCCGACTAACACTAGCCTGTCACTGGGCATTGCTATATCGTCTGTGGTTGCTACACTTGCGAAAATCACCGTTCCGTGCATATTTATGAAGGCACCGACCACATTTCCCATCTCATTCAACGACTCATACATGGTGACGGCTGGCGCGAGGTCCATTGTTCTGACAGACGCCGTCTGCTCCCATATACATCCATGACTCACGGCCGCAGGTTCGGCTTCCAGTAATTGGCGAATGTTTTGTGGCACATCTATCTTGTTGCATTCGCACCATTTGCCTCCGCATTCCCACCCGGCAGTGTACATCACTCCACGGCTAAGTACGAATTCAGGTCGTACACCTATATTAGCGTGTGGTATGTCGTCCAACCACCGCCTGTTTATTTGTCCCATCGAAAATGATTTCTGTCCGTATACATATCTGTCATCACCTAGCCAACACATCGAGTTGCGCCTGCGGCTCCAAGCATATGCTTGTCCGGCTATCTTTCTATCGCGTAGCCCCTTCAGATGCGCTACGTGCATAATTCCGTTCTTAATTAATTCGGGAGCGACCTTGGCCAATGCATCCTGAAAATGACTTTTATAGTCAACTTCAAACTTGATCCCCAACAAGTACATTGTAGCGTAAATGATGTCGTGTTCTCTTGAGCAAAATCTGTAATTGTCGTAAATGGCAACTCTCCGCAGCCGTTCCGTCCCCCAAGTCTGCTCGTCAACACTTCCAGTTACCGCAGCATCAATTGTCCACGCATGCGAGCTATTATATGCCGCGTAGCCTGCCAATCTCAGCCATTCGAAATCATGCAGCTGTAAGCCGTAGCTTCCCCAACGTTTGATTAAGACTTCTGATATCCGCAAGTAGCTGTCTTTTGTCCTTGTGGTTACACCAGCCAGCATATCAATGCCTTCGATGACGGTAGCAGTTCCACCTTTATACGTCGCGAACACTACTCTCTCAGGCAGCACTACTTCTTGCAGTGTCCAAACTCGAGTAAAATGTTTAATATCAGTCTTCGCCTGCCCCTCCAATCGTTGCGCCGCTCGATACAGTTCGGCCGCTTCGGAAAGTATTTGCCTAGCTGTTCCGCTGTCGAATTCGGTGATGCCTTCCCAGCGTTCCCAGAATTTTGCAACATCCGTCACGTCTTTTACGACTTGTTTCAGGGCTATGCCATCCTCCTCGGTCAGCAAGACTAGACACTCACGGCATTGCTTGTACAAGTCTCCCATTAGGGACACTTGCGCAGATTGATCTTGTGGCGATCTCTGATCAATGCACAGAACATCCATCCACAGGCTACATTTCGCGGCGTTTGCGTAAGCACGCGCAGCTGCTATTTTGTCCATGCTGCATGTGATCGTTATACCGCCGCACAATCTGTTCTCTACGTCGTCATGTGGTGAGGCATTGCCCCACACGTGCGACACCGCCACATACTGTTTTGCCGTCAGTTTTGTGCCTTTTGAACTGCGCGCGCGAGCAATGCGTGCATTCACATCCATATTTCGTGTTGAGGCTTTCGAAAATGAAACCTTGCCCAATTCACCTGAAAAATTCTACTTCGAAGAATCCAGAGATAAGATATTTAGATAAGATACATATTGGGTAAAGGTTGTAGATTGAATGCATGGTGTGCCTTCAACTCATTCCGCAAAGTTAAAGGCCAATTTGTGTGGGGGGCAAGTCCCGAAATGTTCATTTATCTTCGTTTGTTAATGTTCTGAAATAATCAAAAGTTGTCCGAAGTTATGCTGGCATCCTCAGACTTCTTAAACCAATCTTGTTTAATTCCGGCATACGAAGAACGGGCCAATTCAGTGTCATTATGATAGAACCAGCCAAGGATAGGTTTGAAATATTTCCCTCGTACGAGGATGATATATAATCGAGCGTAAGCAAAGATATTGGGTTGGATATCTATGCCTGCACTGTTTCATATTGGCATAACAATTCCGTACAGCTTCCATCGACAAACGTTGGTCCTTTATTGGAGTTCGTCACGGGCAAGTAAAGGCTCTGGCATCGGCCGGTCGTTGGGGATGAATAGGCTTATACTGTGCTCGGAGACATCGCAGCCGAACGGACTAAGTTCTTTGTTAAAATAATTCGATGTGGACGTTGGCGTTGTTCGTGTTACAGCGCCTCGCGGCGTTCCTCGAGCGGCGTGTACGAGCGCGCCACATCGTTGTCTCGCGGCTGTTCGTGCACCCGATCAAGTCGTGTGGCGGCATTAGCGTGCCTGCGGCCCTTGTGCGTGGCGTCGGCCTAGAGTTTGACCGCATCTGGCTGCTTGTCGACGCCCGCGACCCCATGCGCTTCATCCAGCAACGTGAGTATCCGCGTCTTGCGCTCGTCCGACCGCGCCTCGAGTGTCTGGGCTCCACGTATGCTGATGGCGGTCGGCTTATTGTGGACATTCGGGCGGACGATGACAAGGCCATCGTCTTGGAAACCGCTGCCGACGGAACGGGCACAACTACCGCTGCGCGTGATGGTACCTCGCCGCTGGTCATCGGTTTTCACAGTGCAGCTGAAATTGCCCGGATGAAGCGGGTAGACACGACTGTCTGGAGTCGCACTGCACGCGGCCTCGATGAAGGCGACGAGGCAGCCGCGTGGTTCTCCGAGTTTCTGGGGGAGCCCGTGCGCCTGCTTCTGAAGGACGCTACAATCGCACGCGTTTTGCCGCCACAGCACACTCCGCCAGATTTGCTTGGAAAAGCGGAGGCGGCGTTTTCAGATGCTTTTCCTCTACTAGTGGCATCTATGCAGTCTCTTGCAAGCGTTAACTCCAGGCTGCCTACGAGCGTCCCACAGCGGCAAATTTACCATTTCCGCCCAAACATTGTTGTGGACGCCGATTGGCAAGGGCATCCAACCACAGCGCATCTTCCGCCATTTGCGGAAGATGGGTGGTCGTTGATACAAATTGGCCCCGACACGAAAGTAACCTTAACAAGTTTGTGTACAAGGTGCCCAATGCCAGGCAATGACATGGCAAACGGTGGCAAATCCAATCCGCGTGTTTTTGACACTTTGTACAAGTTCAGGAGAGTTGATCCAGGGCTAAAACGCGATGCCTGTTTTGGTGTCAACGGTATCCCAATCACAGAAAATACGGTAATCAGAGTTGGGGATAAAGTGGAAATCCTCGAGGACGGGGCGGCACATGACGGAAAGCGCGGAAGGTTTGGCTACGTGGAGCAATGACTGGGACGCAGAAACAAAGTTGTATTTTTTGCCGAGCCTGCGTTTGCCGCCTCCTTTCTAGAATGGTTGTTAAATTTCGCTGAGGCTGCGGAAAGCGGCGATGGTAATGTGATTTTCAAGGACACTGGCAATAGATCGCAGATCGCAGTTTTTAGTTCGTTCGAATTAAAATCCCCATCTCGCCCGTCGTAGCGGTTTTTCATGCGCTATGGAACTAATGGAAGCGGTATTTGAAGAGAACGGTGGATTTCGCTAAAATGATCATTCCCTCGATTTGTTGGCTTTCCCGCAACTCATTCAATGTTGATCCCGAACAAAGCCCGGCACGCGCTCCGCCACCTGGTTCGCAACGCTGTATTGTCCTTTATCCAAACCGCGGAGTCGCGTCCTATTTATCTCCTGTGTCTCGTGTGCATCGGACTCAGCGTTTACACATCCCCGTTATTCAGATCCGTCGTCGCCAAAGTACTGATTGTGATTGGCCTGTACGCGTTTTTTGCTATCGATATACTGCCTCAGGCGTCAACGCTGGCGAAATCTGTGTATGGTCGGAATCAACGCAGTGCGCGACGGGAGACGTTGTTTTCTGCAAAAGCCATTGACAATTCGTCGGTGCAAACCGCGCCACCATCAGGGGCAGCAGTGATCTCGGCGCCAGTTATCAGTGTACCGCTGGCGCCACGAACAGAAAAGCCGCTGCTGGATTTCGTGGCAGACTTGTTGCGGACGTCGGTGGCGCCTGCGCTGGCAGCAGCAACAGGCGGCGGCCCGGCAGCAGCGACAACGCGATCTCCAGTTACGGATGCGGTCGAGGCCGCGCTTGTGGCAGGCGTGGGCGAGCTTGCGCGAAAGTGCACGGCGTTCGACTTCGCTGGATTTTTTACTGGGAAACTGGTGCCACTGTTAACGCGGCATATTGCCGATTGCCGCAGGGCAGTGACAAAAGCTTCGAAACTTGCGTTAGTGCAACAGCAGCAGAACGCACTTCATCAACAAGTGCAGCAGAACCAAGTCGGAATCGAAGAGATCATGTTATTAACCTGCTACCAAGAGAGATTTGCGCACGCGGCACTCGATTCCTGGAAATCGGCGACGCATTTACAATCTGATTCCCACATAGATATATGCCAATTTCGCGACAGTGAAATCGAACATTTGAAGAGTCTATGCACAAGGATTTTACCTACGATGTTTGAAAAAGACATCAAGAGCCCGCTTTTTCAATCTTTCATTGTTGAAATTCTCACCGAAAAAGTTTTCAAGGCACTTGTAGAATCAGTGTCCGATCCAGATTTTTGGAACCAGATGTTTGACTCGATGGTATGAAATATCCCTTGTTTCCCTTCTTTAACGACATTACTTAGAGCGAGAAAGCGATGGATCAAGAGCCAGTTATCGCCAAACGGATTGCCGAGGGATGCTCTGAGCGTGTTCTTGAAAATCAGAACCGCGAAACACACCAAGAAGGCCACGACGCGCATGTGGATGAATTCGAACTTGAGCCCAACAATGTGCGGATTGCTCATTTAGTCGCGAGTGGCAACTTCGACGAAATTACACTGGAAATCAAAGGTTGTAGGAGTAAGAAAGTTGCTCGCGTGTACAAAGCTTGCATACAACATGAAATCAAAGCTGATAAAGCGCGAATGGGTGCAGTTTTCTGAATATTCCGACCTTTCTGACAGTTGCTCCAGAAACATTGACAAAGGGTGATTATATTGGGACTATGAGTGTCAAAGCTTTGAAAGGACAAATATCCGACTACCATAAAGTACTTAAACGCGTCAATCGAAAGATTCGGTCACTCAAACAGTCAAAGGTAAAACTTTTCATGCGAATTGCCAGACACTTAAAAGCATTGCTCAAGAAATCCATCAAAACAGAGCTCGGTCAACTTCCGACGATATATTTTGATGAAATTTTGAAGTCTCCAGTTCTATCGCAACATTTTTCGGCATTTGTCAATGACCGCCAGAAGCGGAATCCACTGCAACCGGCCTCCCGTCCAAATCTTTTACGGATATTACAGACTCTTCAGTTTATCGAAGACGCAACAATGTGCTTAATATCGCCAAAAACACGTTCTGCCCAGGCTGCTAACCCAGATTGTCCATATCCGTTTGCCGTAAGCAGTTTGGACGCAAACTTGAAAGCAGAGAGTGTGTGTGACTTGGAAGACTATTACGACACGGATGACACTGTCATCCCAACAGATATTGCCAACAGCGTGTTGGATTTTTACGACAGGTTCTTGACCCCAGCGTTTTGGGGGTTTTTAAGCGGGTCGGGAGTGGATATTGCCAACCTCAAAAGTGATTTGGACCAGTTGAGTCGCCATAGTTGCAGTGACGAAGCGGAAGGCAGCCAGGGGCCAAAAAATGCCGATGGTGTACACAGCATGGTCTTGAATGATTTGGAGCCATTGTGGAGACTAAAAGTACTTGTTATGGACGAAATTGAAAGTCTAGAATATCTAGAGTTTTTGGAAAGCATCGAGTACGGCAGAATGATCACAAATTGCAACGACATCGTCGCGTTGATTTTGGCGCACCGACATAGCGATGACTGGGCTGTTCTAGAAAGGCAACTGGATAGAAAAAAGCTTTCGTCCCATCCAAAGCCGAAGAAAGTATTTAAAGGCCTCAGCTGGCTAGGAAAAAAGAGGAGCAGTGTAACTGATGATAGCAGACAATGTTTGAACGAATTTGAGGATGAATTTGACGACGAGGATACTTCTGAACGGGACATTTGTGAGGAAACTCATCCGTACACGATTCCGCTGAAAAGAGACTACTCGGATCAAGACTCCGGAACAAGTCTGGAGGAAAGCGTCATGTCTCCGTGGAAGCCTTTATTCACAGTAAGCGAAGATAAGAGTCCCGAGTTCCAGTCCCATAGAAATTGGAGCCGGAAAGAAAGGACTGGAGAAGATATTTTCAGCCAAGAGTCGTCGGATGAAGAAAATGGGTTCATCAAAAAGCTGTGGAAGCCTCCGAGGATTTCAATTGAGATTAGGAAATCGTTAGCCCGCGGCCAGCGGAATTCTGCGGGGCTGTGGAGAGACTCGGCTACAAAAGGAAAATCCGCATCATCTTCGAGAAAGCCGAAGGGGCATAGAGGAAGTATCTCAAGGGAGGCATCAATTATCAAAAATGAGGCAACATTGCTTCAAAGTGAAGTGCCCGCGACTGTTCGTACACCCAGTGAATTAGGTCAGC
Organism: Entophlyctis luteolus; assembly: GCA_027604725.1. NCBI lineage: Eukaryota > Fungi > Chytridiomycota > Chytridiomycetes > Chytridiales > Chytriomycetaceae > Entophlyctis > Entophlyctis luteolus. The sequence continues at coordinate 21,438 of JADHYT010000336.1, forward strand.
TCACGCAGAATCAAAGTTTTCTTGTCAGATCCAAGGAAAACAACAGTGTGTCATTGGATAACTTGGCGAAAAAGTACAGCAGAGGGGATTTCGGCAGTCAATATTCAATTTCCTATTTGGGTTCTGAACTGTCAGCTTCGGGTCTACGAGGTGGACATTTGCAGCGGCAATATTCTGCACCTCCGAAGCGCCAAGAAACTATGCCGATGTCAGAAAAAAAGTCAAAGTCGTCGTCGTTCGCATTGGCCGCGAAGGGAATCATCCAAAAAGTTTCTATGGGCGCGGGAGTTACCATGAAAAACCTGCGCGCTCTTGGAAGGAAAAAGAGAGTTGATGGTCCGTGCGGGTACGATTCGTGCCCAGAAGCATTCGTCACGACGCACAAAGCAAGTTCTCCGACGAGCGAAAAAGTCACTGACAGTGCGGACACTGTTGTGAACAGCTGTGAAAACACTGCGGTCAGATTGGGTGCAAGCAGTGATGCTACCATCGCGAAAGAGTCCCCCAATGCCAATGTAACTCTCGACGAAAATATTTTCGTTCGCCCAGATTCTCTGCTCCCGTCGTTGAAAACCCCAAGAATAATTGAGCTTGAAGAGTTAGTGGAAAACACAAAATCAGAACTTGAAGATGTGGTGGAACACATCGCTGACGCAGAACAGTCAGAACTGTCTAGTGGAAAGATCAGAGCGTTGAATTTAATGAAGGCTGGTCTTGAAGTGGAGATAAAACGATTAGAGTCCGAAAAATCCGAATGTAAGGATCGTGATATTCAAAATTTAATATCTCCGGTATGTGATAAATTAGGAGATGATTCAATTGATGAATTAACAGGAGTCCACGCAAATAACTGTGAATTGTGTCAGCAATAGTCCCAGAGATCCAGTTTTATTTGATGTCGAAGTCCGATTGACGGGTTCTGATGGGCAAAAATCCGGGTAATCTCCACCCTCTTCTAGTGTCGAATAATCTGTATTTTAACAGGTGGATAGTTCAGCGCAAGCACTCTGAGTTTTTAGAACTTCAACAAACGCTCAGAAGCAAATTCCCGGGTGTGAGCCAGTTAGAATTGATGCAAAGACAGACTTTGAAAGGTGTTTTAAAATCGAAAAAGAGAATGATAGAGACTCGACGACAGCAGCTATCAGATTATTTGCAGGTATGAGTTTTGAGGCTGTCTGGGGATTCTTGCTGAATAAGCTTCAGAATTTGCTCAAAAATCACGAAATATGCAAGTCAGTAGAATTTCGCAACTTCATTTGCCACAAAGATGTGTTTCGGCTGCTGTATTCAAACGCAAAAGTGTCACCGCCAGATCAGAAGAAAGTCAAAAAGCGGAAACTGTTCGTCAAAGGATTGTTCCAAAAGTTTGAAGACGGATTGAAAAGGAACAAGATTCCAAATAGGATGAGTCGCTTTGGGCAGCATATTGATGATGCATCGGTTGAAGGAGTCGATGGCACTCCGGACTCTGTGGAAACTTTGTTTGCACTGATAACGGAGATTTTTGAATTGAAGGAAAAGAGGAATTATCTCCGCCGCAAGACACTGAACCTTATTCTGCAGCATATTCTTGGAGGAACTATTGAACGACGGCTTGCAGAAAATTTAAAAGGTCTCGTGAACGAGGACGTCATGTCCAGCCGAATCAACAGCTTGCGGGAAACTTTATTCTTGTCAGAGTGGGTCCCGCGGACGCTGGATGCGAAAACAAAAACTCGGCAGCAGGCATCTTCGAAAATAACGCATTTGGCTGTCGAGCTATTGGGAGGAGCCGTTGGACGCAAAAACGCAAAGCGTGGTGCATTGAAATTCTTGTGGGTTTTTCAAAACAGGCTCTTGAACAGACAACTGGTATACATGATTTTGGACGAGTTTGTTTTAGCAGTTTTTTGCAAGTAACCGGATGATAGTATTAGTGGCTATAACGTTTAATTATTGGTAAAACGCGTAGTTTCTTCTGATGCTCAGGCAACATCGATATCGGGGCCAGAATAAAGTAATTTCTTGGATGTTTTTTCTGTAAAAAGATTAAGATACACTCCAGTCCCATAGAATTGGCAACTTGGACAAGGCGATGTTTCCGCCAGCCATTCCTTGTCATACTTCGGATATCTCGGTCCAGGAATCGTTCGCGACATGCTGCTGTAAAAACGAACACTCTTTCATAATAGTTTGAAGGTCAGAGTTGGAACGGAGTGCGCGGTACCAGACCCGCCAATGCCCACGGTGAATGCGCGGTCCTT